>CABFOV010004645.1:14196-31599 GCA_902141375.1 Timema poppense | reverse complement strand
GGGCGACCCCCCCCCCCCCCACCACCACCACAATTCCCTTTAATGTTAGATAATATTCTAATTAATTTAATAAACAATTTCTTATTCTCGTTTTAGAAACATATGTAAGTAAATGTAATGTTCTTTTGTTGTATTTTGACTTTATAATATAAAAATACATAATAATAGGTATTTTATATACTTTTGTTTTGTTCTATCTTCAATGTAGTGCCTTCAATTATATATATATATATAATATAATCTCTATATATAATATATATTACAATATATATATATATATATATATATACATAAAAAGACGCCTACTTCAGTGGTATAATGGTCTAAGACGTCACTTCTTCCATAACATAGGGTTTTTGGTGATAGGTACATCAGGGTTGTAATCCCAGTTAGGTGTATTTTAATAAATGGTTCACCACTCTCTCTCATAGCCAATATAAGTACAATTCTTCTAAATTAAACTTTCCTCATCCATAACATGATAGATTAATTTGTATACAAACGAACAATCCGAACATCTAGTGATACGTGTTGGCAAAAGCGACCTAAATGTGTGTTGTGCTAAATTGTCCGTACTGCCGCTAGTCAAACATTAACTAAAACCCATAAATGGTAATAAGCATTAAGGACGTGTGAGGTCTCATCTTAAAGGCAAAGCGATGTTGAAGCCTAAGCCAAAATCCGAGGTTTTTTTTTGCCGTCATATTACACTACTTTTAATAATAATAAACAAAGCGTGCTGTAACTCTTCTCTGCTGACATATCTCGATGTATATATAATTGCATTTAATTGCTAGTCAGTATTAAAACACTGTTTACTATTTTTTATAAAGTTGAAAATTTAAAATCGGTTCAAAAAAATATATAGATTTTGTCGTTCTTCCTTCAAAATAATTAGAAGATTCGAAGGTTATTGGAGGTGACTGAATCAAAGCAAAATATATTTGACCCTCAACTTCTATATAGTCAAGCTTTGTACAATCCTAAAAATAATAATAATAACTATTAATATGTGTGATTTGAAACAATTTGTAATAAAATATCTCGCGCTAGTTATTTCATAAATGTTAGAGGAATAAATGGTACGGAACTCCGCACGGACATTCTCGCTTTATTGTTTACTCAAAACTCGTAATATTATGTGTAATATCCAGTAGAAAACCCAAGCATAAATTAAACTATATTTATGAAAAACATTTTTTGAGTTCTGGTTTTAAATTTTATAATTTTATTTTTAAAGAATTAATGTCCTCATTTGTATGTTTGGACCCATAAAAAATATCAATATTGGGTTCACAGGGGTCAACACATCGTATTAAATTTTCGACATTTTATTAGGTGTTGCAAATCTTCATGTAATCGCATTGCTATTAAATTACTCATTTATAAATTTTGACCAATAAAAAATGTAAATGTTGACTATTAAGTCTAAAATGAAGATATATCATTGTTGTACAAATATTTCTTCTAAGACGTTTAATGAAAAATAACATATATCTTTTGAGAGACTTGCTTATATTTAATTACTCTATGGCATTGGAGAATTATTGTGTTAAAGTTTAAGTAGTATCTCTTTACAACTAAAGCTCACAAAATGGTATTAATATATTTGACAATATATCAGAAACTGTTGGTTTTATAAAAATATATTCCATATAAAAGATTTTTATTTTTAATAGTACCACAATTTGGCAATATAAGTTATTTAGTATATCAAATAGTTGAGGAGATACGGAAATTTCCTTTTCTCTAAAGTACCTTAAAAGTCATTTTCATGGGAAAATAAAAATAACCGGTTTATTTATAATCTTAATCAACGCCTAGATAAAAATTTTAATCAAAATCATTAGGGCCAATTTTGAGAGGATTGATTTTTTATCTCTTTTCGCCCTTTATTAGACTACTCTTAATTTTAAGTTTAAACAGAAACACAGACATACGGCTTTGCAAAGACCATTTTTTGGAGTTCAGGCGGTCATGAGACGTTGACGTCCTTCAAAGATTCAGGTCAGATTTTTGTATGGTCGCAATACTTTACCTTGTGTTAGAAAACTTTAAAAATATATATATTTGCGTATAGCTTGAAAGTTATTTGTTTTATAAAAATATGTTTCGAATAAAATATTTGTATTATAAATAGATCTACATATTTATAATGAAAAATAATTTTATATCTCAAATAGTTCGGGAGATATAATAAAAAATGATAATTTACACATCAGACCGGAGCCCTTAAAGTCAGTTTACCGAAATATTGAGAGTAGCCATTTTGTTTGTAGTATTTATAAATTAAATTTAATCAAAATCGTTAGAGCCAATTTTGAGAAAATCGACTTTTTCTCTTTTTACCCTTCAGTAAACTACCCCTAATTTTAGGGTTAGATATTCAATTACAAAATTCTTCAAAAAACCCTTTTTTGTTTTCGGGGAGGGTTATGATACGTCGAGATTCATCAAAATCTCGAATTCGAATTTTTGCCGATCACAATACTTTCTCTACCTGTAAGATAGCGAGAAAGTAAAAAAGCTAAAAAAGTTAGATGAAATAAGGCTAGATAAAAAATTATTGTCATAGTGTTGTTCAAAGTAATATTATTTTTTAAATCGTTAGCTTTTACCCATTTTTTTCATCAAGCGTTTCATTAAGTGAATTATTATGTTTTGTTACTTCGAATAATAGGAGTCTATCTTGAAATCAGTGTGTGACATTTTATGTTCCTATAATAATTATAGCCTAAGTAGTAGCCTGGTATGTGTCATAAAACCCTCACTGTTTACCGCGCGTCCTGGCATGTTCAGCCAATCGATAAATTACAATTTAGGATCATATTCGCTCTGGGTCTAATAAAATGGGTGTGCCCTGTTCCAAACAGTTAAGGGCACCGATTTCTGAAAAGATTTTCCCCTATTGTGACAGCCACGGTTGTTTGGCGTTTAGGAGTCAATCACAGACAAAGAGTGTTCAATCAGGCGGACACGATATCGACACAGCAGTATAATACCAAAGAGGCACTAGCCTGTGACGTATCAAACGCTACTGATGGACTCATCAATCAAATGAAGAGAGTGAGGGGATAGGGGATAGAAGAGAAGGATATTTATGTGCTCATACAGAGAATGAGGAATTAGAGGAACGGATGACATTTCGGAGTAATCTATTACAGAAGCACATTAAGCTTAATTTCCGCGTGTTTTTACTGTCTCCGGCTCAAAGGAGGGAAGTTCGATTGGTAAGTGGAGGCATCCTGGTTCGATGACAGTTTCTATGGTTAATTAGTTGCGTGTGTTTATTTTATTCCGAAACGTAGATTCTAACACCCGTCGCTTACTTCATGGCTAACAAACATCTTGCGCATTGAAGAATCTAGAATCAATCAATTGTGTATATTTTTAGGTGTATGTTTATAAATATACGTAACTTTTATATATACGTAAATATATATACACAAAAACAATATAAAATGGATTCCTCAATTCTTGAATTGTTTGTTGGTCTTGAAGTAAGTGACGTATTTTGTAATCTACGTTTAGAAATAAAATAAACACAAGAAATTATATATATTATTTCTATGGTAGACATCCCTTTTTCTCAACTAATACAAAGCCTAAAGCGATGAATAAGTTACCAGAGGATAGAGTTTTTTTACCGACTTCTTACATAGCTTACTCAGTTTGCGTTAAAACACATTGTTTGTTTAAAATTTAAGTTAAAAGAAAAATCTAACAAGATTTTTGTATCAATTACAGAAAATAAGCTCTCTTTGCTATTTTGTGTATGCACTTCACTGAGTATTTAAATTCAACAACCCAACAAAAGACCAAATCTTTTTTTGGGGGGGGGGGGGAGGGGGAGGAAGCCTAACGCCTTAGACCATGTAACCATGTAACCACCGTTGTGGGTGTTGGTAAACATGANGGGAAGGGGAGATTGAATGTGCGAAAGTTATAATGGTATATATATGTAGAGAGAAAGAGAAAGTAAAGTCTCGATAGCTCAAGGTGAACTGGCCGAGCCCATCTAGAACCATTGTGATCTTGAATTACACGAGATAGCTGAAAAAAATGAAAATACTTACACGTCTGTTCGTTTATCTGTTATTTAGACTGGGATCATTTTACAGATTAGATTAAAAATTGGTATCTATTAAATCATAATATTCCTCAAAAAGTTTTTTTTGTAGCCATCCACATTATATTAAAAGTTGAGATTGGTCAGATTCAATATTTCTCGCATCTGGGTCTTGAATCCGAATCTTAAATTTTCTTTCTAATATTTGAACCCTAACTCGTGTCCTTGAGTCTTTAAAAATTTACAATTTTAGTAAAAGTGGAAATATTTAAATTTTAATCTATAAATGTTGTTTAAGACCTAATACCACTGACAAAATATATTTTATTTGTTTTGTATATTAAGTTATAAATAACAAAGAGATCAATTTTCTTAGTAAATGAATTATATTAGTAAAAAAAATATGTCTTGTGATTTTATTAACCTCCCAAATACACAAGTCTTTATAATTCCTTAACTAATTACTTAAAATGTTTATTTGAAGTCAAGGTTTTTATAATTCTATTTGAAATATATTTTTTAAATTTTTATGAATCTCCAAATTCTCAAATACTATAAGAATCAAGGATTAGAACACCTTATTCCTAATAAAAAGCCATTCTTAAATTTTAAAAATTCATAACAAATTATTGACAATTATAACCCATAGCTTATGGTTTTATATAAAATACAAGAATGCAAATAATAAAATATTTACGCCATAAATAAGAGTCACTTTCGCTCTATTTTTACCACACCTATATACATATTTGAGCTTTCAGAATTCATCCACACTTATGGAATAAGAAAGGTGGAATTTAAGAAGAAGTAGCCCCTTATTTGCGCGGTAGGATAATCTAAAACTATTTTAAAAATCATCTTTGTAACATTCAGTCAGGTTTAGAACTAAAACATCACCGTTACTGGAAAATCATACAAAATGAGATTAACGTTTAGTCAGCGTTCCCACCAACGCTGGTAAACACCACTTAAACCAATCACTTTGAGTCACTATGTTAAAAGAAAAAAAAATGTGGCATCTTAAACACAGAACTTAAAAAAATACCATCACTCTCTCCTCCTTTTTCCTTCTTTATATGGGTCTACACAAAATGACATCAATTAAACGTCATTAACTAAGTGTTTCACTCAAAAACATGTATAATAACACAAAGTGCTTTATCAGCATGTAAAAGTTATCTAAAACAAACTAAAAATAAAGTTGTTCTAAACTACCATTGTATGAATATGTAGTATATACACATAATATATACATATATATTTTGGATAATTGCCCTTTAAACATAGTTAAACACATATGTCTTGCTCCTAGGCTACTTTTTGTGTTCAATCGCCTGTTTTTTGTTAGTATTTGGTTTTATTAATATTATTATTATTATTATCACCGCGTCTGACTACCCGTTCGGGTTATACGCACTTACGCTAATGTGTAATGGTTAGGGTGATTGTGAGATGAAATGAAGGACCTACAGTTTAACGTGGAATCCGAACCACGGTGGAGGCCTGGCATTCCCCATATTTACAAGATGTCTTGTCAGAGGAGAAGGAGGGATTCGGTAATCAGATAAATCTTTGCCGGGACCGAGGATTGAACCCCGGCCACCAGCACAGAAGTCTGACACCTTACCCAGAGACCGCCAGGTCACTACTTGGCTTTAAAGTTGTGTTGTATTTATACAACTTTAGTGCAAGGGTATATATTTTCTTTCGCCATATCTTACTACCTGTTGGACGCATGTGAAATAATTTCGATAAGGTTTAAAGGATGAGTAAGGTTTAGCTTAAAGGAGATGTACCTACATTAGTGTGAAGGGGGAGTGGGAAAAGCATTTAGGACAAGCCACCCTCAGTACATCTTACCAGGATTTGAGCTCAGGTCTCCCTGTCATTGGCAGTTCAATATATTGAAAGTGGGATGCCTTATTCCGGGGGTGGGAAACCTTTTGACATTAAATTTGCCACCAATCCAACAACTTCATGTACAGTAGTACACTTTGACCAAATTAAAAAGACGTATTTTAACTGAACATAAATAAATATTGTTTCTTAGGAACCTATAAAGGAGTGGGTTAGTCTAATATTCCCTTCAAACTAAACGAGAACGAATTTCAATATTTTATATATACATAGAAGAACACTTTTATTAGAAAAAAATAACACATAAATTATAAAATATTTGCCAAAATTTTACTTTTTTTTAGTTTATTTTCACATAGATCATTTTTAAATTTAACTGTAAATATGTATTGTTCAAACATACGTAAGAATATACAGCATGTATTAAGGCTTATAAAATATAACAGAAATTCCCTCGAAAATAGAGTTTTATGAACAAAACTTCTCAACCGTTAACAAAACATGTTATCCACTTCGGTGGCCGCATGGTCTAAGGCGCCACTATCGCAATAGACTGCCGCTGACGTGAAGATTGAGGTTTATCCCGGTCAGGTTAACTGGGTGTTTTTTCTTACATAGTTGACCACTGTTCCTCCAATCTTTCTCATCCTTAACACATTAGAGTAATTAATAAATAGGCGTTTAGCCCGAAAGGGTAGTAAAACGTGGTTCTATAATAAAATATGTTATATTGTAAAATTACAATTTGTGTTTGAGAATGTATAATTTATAAACAATGAAAAAACATAGCTGACATAATATGTGAAAAGGCCACAACCGACACCTTAAAAGGACACATGTGGCCTAAAGACCTAGGTTCCCCATCCCTGCTTTAGGGCATTCGACCACTAAAATGGATCAGGTGTACGTTTAGAATATTTTTAATATAATATTAGGGAACATATTGCGGCTGTGGTATTTCAATAAAACGAGCCAGAATTCGCCTGGATAGAGGGTGTGTAAGGCATAAAATTGGAGGTAAAAACACCTCAATGCAACTAGTAAAGGATCGAAACTCAATCTTCCTGATAAAAGTCAACCATTTTAAGTTCACCTATGTAAGTCTTAATAAAGCTCAGGAAAGATCAAATTTGAATAATTGTTAAGGTTCACATTCAAATAAATATATATTGTATTCAAATGTAGCATCGAAATGTTTATTTGATGTTCTTCCTAAATTTTGCATTCAAAATTAAACCCTAATTTTGAAAGAATATATTATATAAGCATTTCCTTTTGTGTCATTAAGGTAAATTTTCTTTCTTTTGGCTAATCAAAATATGTATTTTGTGTAATAAGAACATATATTTATAACCAAAAATACATTAATGAAAATGCATATCTACTTCTTTTGTACACAAATGTATTTTTAACGGGTAGGCTAGAAGCATGAAATCCATGTTTAAATATATTCATAGGTAAAACTAGTAAAAAATAAAATGTAAAACTAGAAATTTCCAACAAGAATAAAGGCGCTGGCAAAAATATATTTGAGTACCGTACAAAATTGAACGGAATGTAAAACCTTTATTTACAACATTTAATACTGAAAAAAAAATTGTTTTTGGTTACTTATTTCTATAAGTTTAAATTGCTTCACACATTTACTATTTTTTAACCACTGTTCCAGACATATTCTGTGAATCTGTCTTGAGACAGATATCAACTGGACATCTTTCATTTTCCTCGAGCTTGAGTGCCTTCTTTCATATTATTGTAACTTCTTCCTTTATTTATATTTGTTAGGTGATCTGGCGGTCTAGGGGTAAGGTGTCAGACTTCTGTGTTGGCGGCCGGGGTTCAATCCTCGGTCCCGGCACATATTTATCTGATTACCAAACCCTTCCTTCACCTCTGACAAGACATCTTGTGAATGTGGGGAATGCCAGGCCTCCACCGTGGTTCGGATTCCACGTTAAACTGTAGGTCCTCCATTTCATCTCACAATTACCCTACAATTACACATTAGCGTAAGTGCGTATAACCCGAACGGGTAGTAAGACGCGGTGCTAATAATAATAATAATATTTTTTGTTATTATTATTATTATTATTATTATTATTATTATTAGCACCGCGTCTTACTACCCGTTCGGGCTATAAGCATCACGCTAATGTGTAATGGTAGGGTGATTGTGAGATGAAATGGAGGACTTACAGTTTAACGTGGAATCTGAATCACGGTGGAGGCCTGGCATTCCTCACAGTCACAAGATGTCTTGTCAGAGGTGAAGGAAGGGTTCGGCTTTATATTTGTTAGCATTACAAACCTTCTTGTTCCTCTTCTTCTTTTTCCCTCTATTATTTTCTCCGTGATACTCATCATTGAACAATCCCTACGTAGTGTGTGGCCCAACCAAGAAGATTTTCTCTTTGTTATCATTCCTTATCAGATTACTTTCTTCTCCAGGCTATCAAAATTTAATTAAGCTAATGAGTTATAGTGTATGGAAACAATTTAGGGTGAAAAAATATTCAGTTCTTCCGGCCGGGAATCTAAACCCAAACTTTCTATCAGTGGAAAACCAAACCAAGAGAGAGGGACCTTGTCCTGTCATAATTAAAAATTAAAATTGTAATGTGATAGTAAGTCTAATGGTGTATTTATATCTAATCTTTTATAGTTTTTTTGAAAAGGTATATTAAATTTCACAGAGCTTATTCTCATCAATGGACACGTATATAAAGACGTCAGACTCGTCTTGTCTAATTTATACATGACGGAGTTTCCTACTCTACCTTCATGAATATGAGGGAACAATTCCTCTAAATTCTACCTTCCCACCCGCCTCGGTGGCGTAGTTGGCTAACGCACTGGTCGTGTTGAGCTGCTCGACTGCTGAGGACGGGGAGATCGAGGTTCGAATCTCGGTCGGGTGAACTGGGGGTGGTTTTTCATATATGGTTTTCCACTCCCCCCTCCACGCAAATGCGGGTTCACTTCCTCTAATTCAACCTTCCTAATTCCTAATCCATTATCGTAATTAGTACTTAAAGCGTATAACCCGAACGGGTAGTAAGACGCGTTGCTAAATAATAATAATAATAATAATAAAATCTACCTTCCCAACCTAATCTCATTATTGTCTTTAAATGTGAATAGCGATTGAATAGCAAGAGAGGGAACACAGCTAAAACTTAACTAATTTCAACAAATAAATATTAAGGCCCGTTTCAGTGTCCACGTGGTCTGACGCGCTATTCTTTCAGTAGACTAGACTACCAATGACGGGGAAAATGAGGTTCGAATATCATCGAGTGTAAGACTGAGGGTAGTTTTACCAAAATAGTTTTCCACTCTCCCTCCATGCAAATTAGTGTACACTTCCTCTAAATATAACCTTCCTAATCCCTAAAACTATTAAAGTAATTGCTACATGAGCGTGAGGCCCGAACGGGTAGTAAGACACAGTGCTAAAAAGAAATTAAGAACACATAGGTATTAAAATGTAGCTAACATTAAAAAAAATGTAATTGGGATTTAACGAGACTTACACACCCAGCAATGTGTTCCATGTATTTATGTTTTATTTCTATGATAAAAGATTATATGTTGATTAGAAAACAAACTATTAGAATAAAAAAGCAGTTTTAATCATATTTGGGTTATAAACGCATTGGATTTAATTAAATTATTGAGTGCTATATATTGAGCTACACCAAATAAATACTAACAGAAAATAGATATTTTTTTTATCTATTACAAAGACAATCATAAAGCAACCAACCGAAAAAGAAAATAAAGATTTAATTTTATTTTGATATCTGCCAAACTAATTAAAGCCAACATCATCCCTCTAAACAGTAATTTGTTGTTCATGGAGGATATTATTTTCAAGAAGGATTAAATAATTTTGAAATAATTTACAGATTTTCTTTCAAAAATGTGTCCACAGTAATAATAAAAAATAGATTAATGGGCCATGCATTACAAATAATTTATATATAAAAAAGATATTAAAAAAACCACATCACATTTACTCGCACTGGTGAGCTCGTGAACAGAGGCATTAGTCTTGCATTGTTTGGTTTGCCAGTGATGGTATAATAATGGTAACTCTGACCAAGTGTACTTAGGTTGTACGTTATTAGATTGTTAACCACTCTTCCTCCACAAAAATCATGTTAGATTTCCTAAAATTATACCTTCCTCGTCCTTTCCTCACTATTGTAAATAAATGCGGATAGACATGTCAAGTTGGTGAGACGTGGCATGTAAAGAAAATATGTTAGCGTACAATTTTCAATGTAAGAGCCTTCCATTTAGGGTGTTTGGAAACAAGATGCTTAGGAAAATATTTGGTTCAAAATGGGATGAAGATGCCGGGGAGTGAGGGAGGTTTCATAATAACGAGCTACATACTCTCTACTCATCACAAGGCATTGCTAAGTTAGTCAAATCTTGCGGATTACGGTGGGCAGGACATGCAGCGCTAATAGAAGAATCTAGAACTATGTTTATGGTATTGACTGGTAAACCTAATGGGAAGAGACTACTGGGAAGACCTAGACGCAGATGGGAGGATAACATTCGAATGAACCTGAAAGAGAGAAGGTATAATGAGAGAAACTGGATATAACTAGCTCAGGACAAGGATAGGCGGCGTACTTTTGTAAGTGTGGCAAAGAACTTTCGAGTTCCTAATACCATTGAATAAGTAAGAGCCTTCCTTATCTGGCAGAAAATCTACTAGATACACCTTTATGTATTCATACTTCAATTCATATGAACTGTAGCTATTATTTTCATGCGTACAACCCGAAAGGGTAGTGAAACGCAGTGATAAACATGACGATATCAATTCCTATAGAAATATAATAATAAAATAGTAAAAAAGTTATTAATGTTGATCACAGAAAAAGGTTTGTACTTTCTAAAAGGCCCTTGCTATGAAAACTTGACTTTTGGTATATATTTTTTTTATAGATTTAACGTATTTTTTAGAGAAGATGCTCATAAAGAATAATATTATTAGCTAGGTATGTTTGTATACGTGTAAGTTTGGACTATATCTTTATGTACGTATATATATATATATTACGGTCCAAACTCGATTCCAGTACAAACTAAATTGGACTAGGCCAAATTGATACATCTTAAAAGCTTAAGGATGTCGTGGTTTAGCCTAGTCTAAATTCGTTAATCCTGAAATATTGGCCTAGCTCATAAGATAAATTAGTATAGCCTACAATATTACTAGGCCAAACCAGGTTTAAGTTTAGTTTAGGTTAGGTTAGCTGAGAACATTTACACGTGAACTGTGAATGATGAAACCTGTCCAAGGTCGATTCATCGTATGGGTTAAGAAGAATAAAAACTAGTATTGCATGAAAACATCAGGCTAAATCGGTTTATCCTACAAGCGGCAAAATTTATCAATTCGACCTTGCCCGAACTATTTTGTCCTGGAATAGAGTTTGGACTGTATAATTATAATATATGTAGTAATTATAATATATGAGTATAAACTGAACAGGTGGTAAGACGTGGTGATATATATATATATATATATATNTATATCACCACGTCTTACCACCTGTTCAGTTTATACTCATATATTATAATTAATCTAATGTGGCAGGGCTGAGGAAGGAAGCACTTTAGAGTTAATATACCCGTATGATCGTGGTGGATGACCGTGGTGAGATATATATATATATATATATATCACCACGTCTTACCACCTGTTCAGTTTATACTCATATATTATAATTACTCTAATGTGGCATGGCTGAGGAAGGAAGCACTTTAGAGTTAATATACCCGTATGATCGTGGAAGAAGAGAAATAATTTATTATTATTTATATTATTCAACCGGGATTCTAACTTCAATCCCTGAGTCATCGGCAGACCAGTCTAACATGTGAGTGACTCTTTAGACCGTTTGACCACTAAAGTGGATTGCGTTATAATTAAAATACTTTGTCGGTATCTACGACATATCAGACATTTATAAACCCATTGTAAATACATTTTTTTTATTAGTTTCATTAATCTTGGGTGCTATATTCTGATTTGATATATTTGTATTTGATATTTATTACAAGGAATAAAAAATAGTACAATAGGTTATTTTGTCAGTTCTTGTGCCTAAGGTTATATCTAATAAATGGATCTCCATACCCTTAAATAATATAGATAATATTTCAATATATAGATAGTTTATATCAGTTATCATAAAAATAGCTGATTCAACCTTCTTTTTTTTTTTGAACAAACAATATTTTATTCCCACCTAAATTTACGAGCGCAGTTTGGCCCAGTAGCCATAGCTCGTTCACAACCCACCTCCTCTAGCCTCTTACGACCACTAAAAATAAAAAGCGTGAAAGTTTTGTGATTCAACCAAAATTGAATGACTTTGTGAAGACGCGTTGGCAAAGTTTCGACCAGGAGGAGGCGGAGGGTGTGCAGACCGCACATATACTCGCCATACCAATTGCTCCCTGGTTCCTCTGCGAGATAGATTGCACGACAAATTGGTTCCCCCTCACCCTCAAAACAAAATAGCCTCTTAATATGGAAATAACGCGAGAACCGAATGAAGTGCGCTTCGCCCCCAGGCGGTCAAACGGTTCGGGTGGTGGGGGTTATTGAAAGGGCCCATGAACGCGCCTCCTGGATTTGTTATCTACTTTAAACTAAAAGGGAAAATTATATTTCAGGAACCGGTCTTTGTTGCCCGCGTGGTTATAGAGCATTAATCTGATTTTGAATCTCGTTGGTATGGTTCCCATAGGGGGTAAATGGCGTCGTTTTTCTACAATATGATTCTCTTTTAGGTTATTGTGTGTTAATTTTCTCATATTGGGCCAGTATAGAGCTTGATTTTTAAAGAAAATCACCACTAACGCTACCGTTTGTGTTATACCTATGTATAATTGTTATGCTAGTGTTGTATCTTCCCCCATATCACGACCGATATCGAAGATAATATCACGCTCAAAACAGAAAACGTGTCGAATTGCGTGATACTTATACTTAGCACTGCGTCTTACTACTAGTTCGGGCTATACGCTCAAGTACTAATTACGCTAATGGGTTAGGAAATGGGTAGCTTGAAAATAAAGGAAGTGAACCCACATTTGCGGGAAGGTAGAGTGGAAAGCTATTTAGGAAAAACCACCCCCAGTTCACCCGAGCGAGATTCTAACCTCGATCTCTCCGTTCTCGGTTGTCTAGCTCAACACGACACTAGCGCGTCAGCTAACTACACTACCAAGGTGGATGTATCTAATTGCAGTTTTCTGCATTCTTCATTTTACTCGATAATTCCACTGTTTCTGAAAGAAAGATACACCACACCTTACCATGATGCAACGTCTGGCTCAAGCTATATTTCTTATCTGAGTTAACTGTTTGTTAAGCGTGAGGTGAGATAGACTCTTATGAGTAGTTAAGTATTTTACTTTCCGTCACAAAATATTTTAGTTGTAGTTTTTCTTTAATCGTTTTTATCCTATGTAATACCATTATAATAAGCAATTGTAATAATACATTTTAAAAAGAAATAAAAATCTACAGGTGTAAAAAAACACTCACATTTAACTCACATTGTTTGGACGAAATTGGAAAAGTTCACATGCATGTTCATCTCGTGTTTATATAGACGCTATGTTTATTTTTTACTTTATTTTATAGAGAACGTGTGTTAATAGTCAAAATGTTAGATCTCGAGATTATACTAGATCTGCCTGTTCTTATGATAATCTGTCTGTACTCTGTTTATACCTGAGGCTGCAGACAAAATGGCTTAATAGATTTAGTTTAAAATATATATTTGGACGATATATGCTATAATCATAACTCAAGGTCAAACAAGTATTTTAATTCTAGATATACAAATTAAAATAATTTACCGGTTTTTGAAAAATAAGAATTGTTATAAAATAGGTACAACAATTTTATTCAAACTTTTTACATCTCATGAGTTATTCTTATGTTTAAAAAAATAATATGTTTGTTTTTCTTAAGAAAGCTTATTTAAGATCAGTTTACTGAAAACTTATTTTGAAAATTTTGTTAAAAACCACACTAGATTGATTATATGCGAAAGTATGTATAATTTATTATTTAGTTATTTATTTATTTGAGGCATTTAACGTGCACTTTCTGAAACGAATAATTATATCATCACACGAGAATGTATACGAACAAAAGTGAAAGGACCAACCAATCTTGCCGGGAAAGGTATTTTTCGCATAACCTCCAGGGTTATTTTACATATCACAGCCGACATGGAGCTGAAGGCTTTACTTTCCTTCCAAAGGTAGTTGCACTATGGATTGTTATCACTCAAGAAGAATCCATCAACCACGAAGATCAGGTCCTGAGGTAAGCACTTTACCCCAAGACCAGTGAGGACGACTATTATCTAGTTAAAAGTTATGTAACACTCTCGTAACCCATTCTTATTGTGAACATGAATAGTGTAGACCTAACCTTAAAAGTTATATATTATATAAAATTGACAATACTATTGATCATTCAATGGACTTAACAGCTTAACATTCTATCCATTGCATCTTATTTTTGTATATTTTTACTGTAAGCTTGCCCCTTATTTTTGTATGTATTCGCTCTAAGCTAGAATATTTCTACATAATCTGGAATTCCATCACTTGAATGATTCTTTTGATAATGGGAATCCATGGCGTTATTTTGTAGAGATATCTCATAGACGATTTTTTCAAACTCAAAATTAATATATACAATTAATTATTCAAACTAATTGGGCTCTAAGCCCTTTCCTTTCGGACACCATAAAGTGTTCTCAATTTATTTATTTTATGTTTCATATATATATATATATATTTAGTTTTGCTCCCAAACATATAATTCTCACGCTCTCTCCAGTGCCTCTCCTATTATATATTTGTTAAACGTTGTGTCTCTATATTTTAAATAACTAAATGCTAACATGTATCTACAAATATTTCCAATATAGTAAGGTTGTATAAATTTTCACAGACATTCACAAAACAAAATAATAATGGGTTTTTTACTCGTACATATTGTTAAAATACCATGTAAAGTATTTACTGTAAAAAATATTGTTTTTCTGTATACAGCCACAGTCGTTAAATTATCATAATGGAAACTGTTTTTGTAATGACATGATTACAAATATAACGCCTAGTAGCTTATTTATAAGGAATTCAGCATCTATATAACCCTTTAGACGCCCTTATCAATATAGTCTTCAGAACCGTTAAATATTTTAATAAATCTTGCGTTATTTAAGATGTGGTGTATTAAGTACTGTACATCCCTAGAGGAGTAAAAGCCTCACGTTTCAAGTTTTATAATATTTTCAACAATGTTACATAAGAAATGTCGCAGTTCTGATATCGAAAAGTAGAAGGTTAGAGACACAGATATCCACCCTCAAACAAATAGGATTGCTCTTAATAAAGTCACAAATGACAAATTTAAGATCAATGAGGATTGTTTTAGTGGTTTTGGAACTTTAGAACGTTCGTTCCTATATTTAAAAAAAATACCACAGAGTAGAATATTTCCCTTAAAGTAGATAAATTATTCTCTTAAACCACGTATTTATTCGCCATTAGCAGTGAAATGAGAACTTTTGGTTAAATGTGTAGAGAAGTTAATAGTTATTTTGGTAGTAAATTATTTATTTTATTATCATTTATTATTTAGCACCGCATCTTACTACCCGTTCGGGTTATACGCTTTAAGTACTAATGACGCTAATGGATTAGGAATTGGGAAGGATGAATTAGAGGAAGTGAAACCGCATTTGCGTGGAGTGGGAGTGGAAAACCATTTAGGAAAAACCACCCCCAGTTCACCCGATCGAGATTCGAACCTCGATCTCCCCGTCCTCAGCGGTTGAGCTCAACACGACTAGCGCGTTAGGCAACTAAGCCACCGAGGTGGGTGATAGTAGATTATTATTTTAGTCGGTTTATAATCCATTTCAATTGATTATTGAAGAATATAACTAACTGCCTATTCTATAGGAAACATCAAAGTGTGTGTAGGCTATATGCTAATGTGCTAGGAATTATGAAAGTTGAATTTAAATGAAGTGTACCCCCATTTGTGTTGAGGTAGAGTGGAGAACATTTAGTAAGAACCAGTCTCAGTAAATCCAAACGGAATTCGAGCCCTAAACTCCCCATCATCGGCGATCTAGTCTATTGAGAGAGTGACGCTTCAGAGCACTCGACCATCAAATAAAGTTCCCTTCAAGTATAGGTTACCTTAAATCAAGTCTTTTTCAACCATTAAAGGCGAAATGAGAGCTTCTTGTTAAATGTATAAAAGAAAGGGAATAGTTTTTTCTATTTATTTTTGTATGTATTTAACGTACATTTTCTGAACCGACTGTATATATCATCATACGAGAATTTCTAAGAGCGAGAACGAAAGGGCCTACCAATTTTGCCGGTCAAGGTATTTTCATATACATTTAAGAGTTATTTTACAAGCCACAATCAACATGGGACTGACGGTTTTACTTCTTATCCGAAGGAAGTTGTGCTACGGATTTGTATCGCTCAGTAAAACAGGATTTAAAAACTATTGTGATAGATAATTATTATTCTAAATGGCTTACATTCCATTGCAGCTGTTATTGTCACAGTTACAATTGACTACTGTGTGGACATATAACGAATTTAGTAACTTTTTTATCTGTCAGATAAAATAATAATAATATTTACTACCCGTTCGGGTTATACGCTTTAAGTACTAATTACGCTAATGGACTAGGAATTGGTAAGGTTGAATTAGAGGAAGTGAACCCGCAATTGCGTGGAGGGAGAGTGGAAAACCATTTAGGAAAAAAACACTCCCAGTTCACCCGAGCGAGATTCGAACCTCGATCCACCCGTCCTCAGCAGTTGAGATCAAAAAGACAAGTGCGTTAGCCAACTACGCCACTGAGGTGGGTGATCAGATAATGTTGAAACTAGATACAGATTCAGTATTAAAAAAGTTCTGTAAGCCCCCAATGTTATCCACCCCTGTAAAAGTTTCTGAACCAAGAATAATTATGGCGCAAGAATCTCTCTCTCGCTGCTGAACAGAGGACTAAGCAGTAAGATACAAGACAGGGTGTAATGACTGCGAAATGGTGTTCATCTCACTGTATTTTACATAACGTCAGCGAGAAATTAAATTAAAAGAAAATGCTCTCACAATTAAGACCTCTCTTCATCTTATTTGTTTCATCGAAATCAATTAAGTTTAAAATAGGATGGCAACTTGTACAGTTTCTAAGACTTTTTTTTTTTACTAAGTAAGCGTGTTAGGCTACAATAAAACATACATTAAATTTGATTTGTGATATAAAAAAACAGTAGCATCTGGCTAATTCAATATTGGTAGTTTGAAAAATCGGATAATTCAAACACAGCATGGCTCCCCAAGTGATTCTTAAGTAAATCAACGGTAAAAAAAAAAAAAA
>CABFOV010004645.1:0-11437 GCA_902141375.1 Timema poppense | reverse complement strand
TATATATATATATATATATATATATATATATATTTAGCCTGAGACTCCCACACTTATCACATCAAAAATATTATATTACCTATAAAACTTACCCCACGTCATTTCAGGAACGTATAAATTGTGGATTATTAGATTTATATATTTTTTAAATGATATAGTTCAATTCAAGGTCGTCCTCTCGTTGAAGTATCAGATAGTTGTTATTTTTCTGGATGACCGCAAATTAGGCTGACGTGTTATTGGCTGAAACAACCTCCCTAGTACCTAGCCGGACTGATGCTTACTAACATTACTCCCTCTTTTCCGGACAACCATGGTGGCAGCACTGGTCAGGGAACCATTTCCCACTCGTACCAACGCAGGAAAAAGCCTTTTACACTCTTACTGTTATGACTCTCACATTAAACTATATTATTCCATTCTGTACTATTCAACTTAGAAATTTGTTCTCGAAAAAGCAACGTAATAATAATAATAATAATAATAATAATAATAATAATAATGATAACACCGTTTTCGGTAATCGAATTATATAAGGCAGCGATTTTCAAACTTTTTCAACTCAAGGCACACTGAACAGGGGTCTAGAATAGTCCAGGCCTACCATAAGTTTTTAAAGGAGGGACCTATCATTTAAAAAACGGAGTAGGCCTATTCGGATTTTGTTTAGACGTTAGCTAGCTAGAATTATAGTAATGGTGCTATTTTAAAAATAATTTTTCTCATATGATCCTTTCCTTAACTCCCGTGGCATACCGGTTAAATCTTTCATGGCACACCAGTTGAAAAATACTGGTCTAAGAAGTCCCTCTCGAAATATACTAGACAATCGATTATGGGGAGATCAGGTTTCCAATCCTTGTCGGGTGATTTTAATCGTAGATGGTTTTTCCCTCTCCTTCCACACAAATGCAGGTACATTTACTCTGAGTTCACCCTTTCGTATCCTTAGCTTATTAGCGTAATTAGTTAATACGTGTACAGCCCGAATGAGCCCTCTGTGTTCTGGTCGTCGGAGTTCCCTGTTACATAACCAGGGGTCCCGGGTTCAATGCCCGGAACGTCCAGATTTTCTCTAAGGCAGTGGGTCTAAAACGGAGCCAGCTCAACCTTGTGAGGGTAAATGAGGAGTTAATTGAATGATAAAGTAGATACTATGGTATATAAGACCGATATTAATGGCTGGAAGGCTCACTGTGTTGACTACAGGACAACCTCTATCTGCAGAAGTTAGCACTATCTTTATAAACAGATGGCGGGATGGCTTGATTCCGGGTTAACGCCATGGAGAGTTTTTATAACCCGAACGGGTAAGTGATATCTGAAAAATAAAATAATAACAGTTTTCGAAAAATACCCGAAACAAAAGAATATTTAATCAATAGTTGCTGGATTATATGGTTATATACATTTTCTAATCGGTGTTATATTTAGTTATTATTATTATTATTATTATTATTATTATTATTATTATTATTATTAGCACCGCGTCTTACTAGCCGTTCGGGTTATACGCACTTACGCTAATGTGTAACGGTAGGATGATTGTGAAATGAAATGGAGGACTTACAGTTTAACGGGGGATCCGAACCACGGTGGAGGCCTGGCATTCCCCACACTCACAAGTTGTGATTAATACATGTCTTGTCAGAGGTGAAGGAAGGGTTTGGCAATTAGATAAATCCGTGCCAGGACCGAGGATTGAACCCCGGACCTCAGCACAGAAGTCCGACACCTTACCCTTAGACCACCAGGTCACCCTATATGTTATTAAAATGACCATTTATCTCCACATTTCAATATCCATTAAGGTTGTTCACACACTTACTAATTACGTTAAGGAGTTAGAAATAAGGAAGTTAGAATTCAGAGGAAATATATGGCCATATCTGCGTGGAGGGAGAGGGTAGAAACACTTATCAAAACCATCCTCTGCACATTCAACCGGGATTTGAGCCCCAATCTCCTTATCATCTGTAGTTTAGTATGTTGAGAAAGTGACTCCCAAAACAATGTGGTCACCGAAGCAACTATTATTAGAATTTATATTGAAATGAACTTCATCAGCAAGCACATGGTCTAACGTATCACTCTCGTGTTAAATTATATTGCTGAGGTTGGGGATGTCGGGGGTCAAATCCCGGTCGGGTTAACTTAAGGTGTGATCTAATAAATGGTTTACCTTTCTCTCTCCCTCCAAGTAAATGAAGATTATATTTTCTACTAATTATACCTTTCTCATCCTTATCCCATTAGTTTATATATATGAATGGCCCGAATGGGTAGTAATACATGGTCTACAAAAATATGTTTATGGAAAAATGAATATTTTTTAAATGTTTCCTCTGAACCTGTGAAAAAGGTCGTGAACCATTTGCATCGTTTCAACCCCGACCACAGGTTGTTGTTTTTTTTCTTCACGGCAAATTGAGCATACGACCAGGAACATCAATCTTTCCTCTTGTTGAAGAGTTCTGTGTTAGTTCTCCCATGATTGGACGAACCAATAAAAAAAAACCTACCAGCCCTCTTTTCTCCGTCCCAAAACCCCCTCAAGGCAGGAAATGTAATAGATTGGTGAGATCCTAACCAGAACATATTATCTAAGAAAGTTTAAAAGGGTTACTCTCTGAATAGCCTAAAACTTTGGGCGATAATTACCAAAATATTGACGTAGTAGTGAGTTAATTTTAATTGGTCATATTGATATCATCACTCTCCTGATTATCATAACTAACTAAAATATCCAAAAGCTGACCGTGTCTAGTTTTTTCTTTTATCTGCACCACGTCTTAACAACCCGTCTGGCTTGAGGAGAGTTGAATTTGAAGGAAATGTACTCGCATGTGCGTATAGGGAGAGTGTAAAAGCATTTGGTAAGTGAAAAACTATCCTCAGAATGACCAACCTGGCTTCGAACCCTGATTTCACCGTCACCTGCTATCCAGTCTAAATAAGGAGGGACACTTTAGAACATTCGACAACCAAAAGCAGGCTGTGTGTATTTAAATTAGTTCAATGATAAGTTTCAAAGACAGTGAGTATTTAATTAGATTTATATTCGTACAGTTAACATAAGTATGGGTTGACCCCGGTGATCTTAGGGTAAAGTGCTCACCTCGGGACCCAATGATCACGAGTTCAAACCTACTCAGGGTCGACGGATTATTATGGAGGGATAACATTCTGCAGCCCAACTTATTTAGGAGGGGAAGTAAAACCGCTGGTCCCATGTCGATTGGAGCATGTAAAAGGACCTTGGAATGTATGTAAAAATACCTTCCCCGGCAAAATTGGTGTTTCCTTTCGCTCTCGCTCAGAGAAGTTCTCATGTACTGATATAATCATCCGGATCAGAAATTGCACGTTAAATACCTCAAATAAATAAAAACACTAGATACACTTATTGGAACACGCCTCGGTGACGTAGTTAGCAAACACGCTAGTCGTGTTGAGCTCGACTGCCGAAGGCAGGTTCGAATCTCGGTCGAGTGAACTGAGGGGGCTTTTTCTAAATGGTTTTCCACTCTCCCTCCACGCAAATTCGGGTTCACTTCCTCTAAATTCAACCTTCCCCATCTCTAATCCATCAGCGTAAATAGTAATTAAGCGTATAATACAAACGGGTAGTAGTAAGTCGCAGTGCTAAATAAATAAATAAATATACTTATTGGCATCGGCGGTTCCGTGGCTTGGGTCAATCTCGGCTGGACCGATTTGCCGATGACGAGGAGTCAGGGATTAAAATTTCCGCCTGGTGTTGTGAAGGGAATTATTTTCCTATATGGTATCGTACTCTCCCTCAACACGAACGTGGGTGTATTTATTCTAAGCTCTAACTTCTTTAATCCCCTAACCCATTGATAAACAAAAGATTAGAATCCGCTATGTATAAAGCAGTACCTCAGTATTGAAAATCGGTAAATAAAATAATTTTTTTCGGCTGAAAATGATCAAAAGATTTAACATCTGGTGGTAAAAAAAAAACTAGGTATAAATTTATCAATCTTAAATTTAAACTATTTGCCTTTGGTCACAATAGGAATATCCTAAAAGATAAATTAAACTCATATTTTTATTTTTTACCGATGGTATTTGGTTGAGGGAAATAAATCTTTTCGAGTGGTAGATATGATTTGTTATAGGAATATTGTTAAAAAAAATTTACTCGTTCAATTAATACTGATTTTTCTGTCAATTTCAGGCAAAAAAATACAAACAACAATGAATTATACCCGCTTCGCTGACCGTATGGTCTACTATCACGGTAAGCAGGACTGCCGAGGACGGAGAGATCAAGGTTCAAATCTCGGCCGGGTGTAATGAGGATTTTATTTTTCAAAACTGCTCTCTCTGCAAATGCAGATAATCTTCCTTTAAACATAGCCTTCCTAATCTCAAACCATTAGCGTTATTAGTGCATGAGCGTATTACCAGAACAAATAGTAAAATGCGTAGCTAAAATAAATTCGCGAAGAATCCAATTTAGTTTTATTTCGGGTTTGTAAAATATATTTTAAAAATATCTACGATAAACTTTTAAAATATTTTGATATTTATTTTAATGAACTAATAAAATTCGTAAAGCACGTTTCGCGATATCTATATCAGCGTATAAGACGCGTTGCATAAAAATAGTTGATGATGAGTAGGATGCATAAGAGAGAAGAACTCGCCTTGTTTAATCTAGTGAGATTATAGGAAATCCATATTTCCGTGTGGATATTCACCTCTTAAGCTTCTGGCCAAGATCCAAACACCTTTCATCGTTTGACTACTGCTACAGATGACAGTGTGCTAAGATACCTAATCTAATAGGATATTCTAATAAAGTACCCCGACAGAAAATAGAACGAGATTCTCTTCACCAAATGCGACAAAACGAAAACCAACATCCAAACACTAATGAAGTAGTAAGTTCCGTAGCTATTTCAGCAGATCATTTTCCAAATAATAATCTGCGTGAGAACCAAATTGTATTAAAATTGCCTTAATACTAGGCTTAATTTTAATATATTGCTTTGAGACTGATGGTTCTATGTTTAGAGCTTTGCTCGAACGTGGCCAAAAATCTCAGTATTGTTAATGTCTTAAACAAATGGAGAGCAAATCACTTCAGTGACCACGTGATCTAAAGTGTCCCTCTCGGAATAGTCTAGACCGCCGAGGATGGGGAGATTAGGGTTTGAATCATGGTTGGGTATACGTTCCTAAAGTGGTTTTCCTAAATAGTTCTCCACTCTGTCTCCATGTAAATGTGAATACACTCCCTCACTATTCAATCTTCCTAATCCCTACCACACTATCGTAAATAAAACAAATACGTATAATCCGAACGGGTACTAAAATGAGGTGGGGAAAAAAAGATTAAGAGTGGAGAGGAGGAAAGGAATGAATAGGAGTATAAAACTGTGCAAACATTTTCTTAATTAAAGTGTATTATATTAGGAAAATAAAATAGTCGTGAAATGCATGCTATTATTCGTTCAGTAAGTTGTTGATATCTTGCTTGTTTCAAGGTATGTAAAACTCTGATTATACAAAACAAGTATTTTTCCGTTTGCTCTTTATGGGGATGAAACGTGGTCTCTTAACTTACATGACGAAAAGAGATTTAGGCTGTTTGAAAACAAAGTGCTTATGAAGATATTTGATCCAAAATGGGATAAAGATACAGGGGAGTGGAGAAGGTTACATAATAATGAGTTAAGCACCATATAATGATCACAAAACATTTCATGATTACGGTAGGCAGGACATACAGTGCTAATGGAAAAATATAGAACTGTGTTCAGGGTATTAACTGGCAAACCTAATGGGGAGAAACCATTAGGTGAGACCTATTGCAGATTTGAGGATGACATTACAATGGACTTAAAAGAGATAGGCTGTAATGAGTTGGACTGGATAGAACCAGCTCAAGGTAGGGATAGTCTGTAATGAGGTGGACTGGATTTAACTAGCTCAAGATAGGGATAGGTGGCGTACTTTTGTAAGAGAGGCAATGAACTTTCGAATTCCTAATGCCATAGAGTTAATAAGTAAACTATATTGTGAATGATCCTCACCCAACCACCAGACTTACAGCTTCCTACGTCAAACATGTATTAACATAATAGGGTACTCATAAATAGTACGGGTTTTATCTGTCTCAGATATGTTTAGAATAATCTTAGGCTAACCTCTAAATTAAAGCTAGAATCACTAATATATTTATATTAGCTATTGATATAAAACAAAATCAAAAAATGTTTTGAAGCTAGGTATCGTACTTTAAAATCCTTGAACTTTTAAGGATATTGGAGATTCGAGAACACAACATTTGATTTGTGATTTATTTATTTTCAATATTTAGAATTTGTTTTAGAGCGCGCATCTGGCTTATTGGTAGTGTATCAGAACATATTTATAAGATAAATGACTAAATTAACACTTAGCTCACCTACGTCGGTGGCAACATAGTATAAAGCGCTACTCCCACAGTAGACTAGAATGCCGATTGTGGGAGATCAAGGTTAGAATATTATATGGATGCCCTGAGAATTTTTTCCCAAAAATTGTTTTCCACTCTCCTTCCACGCAAATGTGGGTACACTTAATATAAGTGTAGACTTTCTCATCCCTATAACAATTAGCTTAACTAGTACAAAAGCGTATAACCCGAACGAACGGGTAGTAAGACGTGGTCCTAAAAAAACTAATATAAAAAGACTTGACTGAATGCATGAATATTATAGTGACCCCATTGTTGCCAAAAATAATTCAACCCTTAGTGACTAGATACATATTCTTTTGCAACTTAAGAATTAATATAGTAAAGTAAGCCTCTTTGTTTTCTAAGATTCGTATTCGTAAAATACTGGATTCCACGCATCTAAATTTTAAACCTCAAATATATATATTTAAAATTATGAAAAATATGTTCAAAACTCTCGCTGAGTCACTAATGTGTCTCACTTCTGAGACAAAGGTCCTGGATTTTATTCCTGGCATGAACGCAAAATTTATCACTCTTATTATTCTTCAAAATTCCAAAATTCTTTTTGAGAGATCAAATATATTGTATTAATTTTTAATTGACAAACTATAATAACTATTTTAGCATCTCGTTTTACTCCCGTTCTGGTTTATACGCATATTTTCTTATTACGTTATTGTTTTAAAGATAAAGAAGGTTGCAATTAGAGTAATTGTAGCCCCATTTTCTTGGGAGGATAACAAAAAACAATTTAGGAATAACCACCCTCATTAGACCTAACCGGGATTCAAACAACAATCTTCCCGTCATTGGCATTTCAACCTATTGAGAGAGTGACGCCTTATTTTATGCGGCCACCTAAGCGGTTTAAGATAACTTGAGCTCTACGAAATATGTTGTTTTAACTTAATATTACTATTAACCTGTTGGACAATTATTAATTACTAATTTGTTGAGATTTCATATTCATATTTGTAATGTTTCATTTGTGAGGTACGACACCTTAGCTCAGTTTATAGCGTGTCGGCCTACTGAGTTAAGGGAAACTTGGGTTTCCTCGTTCACAGTGATTTTTTTTTATTTGGGGTATTTAACGTACACTTTCTGAACCAATTTATTATATAAACACACGAGAATGTATATGAGCGAGATCGAAACAGTCTACCAATTTTAATGGGGAAGTTATTATTATTATTATTAGCACCGCGTCTTACTACCCGTTCGGGTTATACGCACTTACGCTAATGTGTAATGGTAGGGAGATTGTGAGATGAAATGGAGGACCTACAGTTTAACGTGGAATCCGAACCACGGTGGAGGCCTGGCATTCCTAACATTCACAAGATGCCTTGTCAGAGGTGAAGGAAGGGTTTGGTAATCAGATAAATCTTTGCCGGGACCGAGGATTGAGCCCCGGCCGCCTGCATAGAAGTCTGACACCTTACCCCTAGACCACCAGGTCACCTAATGGGGAAGTTATTGTTACTTACCTTCCACAGTTGATTTACATTCCACAATTGACATGGGACCTACGGCTTTACTGCCCCTTCCAAAGAAATCGTGCTATGAATTTTTATCGTTCGAGAAAAATCCGCCGACCCCGGATGGACTTAAACCCACGAACATTGGGTCTTGAAGCGAACACTTTACCCCAAGATCACCGAGAAGGACTTCATAGTGATGAATTGACAGTTGGGGGCTGTGTGTTTCACCTGTTCTAGAATTAAGTATGTAAGTAAGTCGTGTATTGATTATAGGCCTAATCAATGTATCCCTTAAATGCACATTAAATACATAGAATAACAATAAATAATAATAACAATATCTGTGAACCTTTCTCAAAACTTCAAGTTCACCAAAATAAGTACAAGGCGAGAATTAATACACTATAAAACAATATTGACGATGCATATTAATCCACTAATGCTTTCCAAGTGCTTTAGCTCACACATTGATGCCACGAACATATCCAAACGATCGAAGACTAAAACATATGACACTTGTTATCCGAACGCCGTTGTGGTGCACTTCATCGCCCGCCATTACCGTAATTCACGAGCCAATAGTATCGTTTCCCGTTACCCCAAATTACACCCGCCACGTCCGATGCTATAAAGAAATATGTGATAATTATGCAAGTGTCTGGGATGCTCTATGATCACCATTAAATAGATTACAGAGAGTATGTTCCAAAAATACCCAAACACAATTAAGTGAAGTAATTGTCTACGATGAAACCGGATGTTATACTTTGACCCTAATGAAACAGGAATATAAAACTCCAATTGCTTTTTTTTTTGTATCAGTTATTTCAATGCGATAGAGAGATCTAAATTCTACGGTTATATTGGAACAAACATTCATTTATAAAGTTCGCTTTGCTGCGTTGGGACAACCACACAAGGCTATTATGATCGAATGGGAAAAAAATCATATCATTTAATATAGAACTAAATTAACATTCGTTTTCATATCAGTTTATAAATTCATTCTGAAATAATAGTAATGGTAATAATAGGAGTATGAATAGGGATCCATTGTGTATTCATTAATGCTATCAGTGTTGCTGCAAATTACAACTTTAGCCATAATAATGTGAGCAATATTGCTTTTAATTGGCCGTATGGTAAAAATACGCCATAGAAACATTTCAATAACTCGTCAATGAAAACGTCCTAACAAAAAGATACACACACACTCTCGTCGGATAAAATCTATCAACTCCTTTTTATGTTACAGTTGCAGTGTACTGTAGTTGTTACCAATCTAATCAACCTGGATACCCTATGGGACCGTTAAATCTACCCCTGCACCTACTAGTTATACTTGTCATTCTAAACAACCTTAATGCTCTACTAGACTGCACCTACTAGTGATGTTGGATTTTATAAGCAACATTGATGCTCTACAAGACTGCTAAATCTACCCCTGCACCTACTAGTGATATTTGTCATTCTATAAAACCTTAACGCTCTACAGTATGGGCTGCTCGCCCGTGCGCCCATCGGCTCTTTTGCACGCGCCCACCAAGATATTCCTACCGAAATTTGGTTCTCTTTGAAAATAAAAATAGACAAAATGTATTGACACATTTTCCAAAAATGTCAATAAATTCAAGAAACAGATTTTTTTTATAGCAAATTATAAGATAGATACATCGAAAAGTTGGGCGATATGTTCAATCAGAATTTGCACAATTTCATGAAAATTATCAATAATCATTAATATATTTTCTTGTAAATTCATTTAATATCGTGTGTATCAGTATCACTACCAAATATATTAATACAATGTACGAAACGAATGTTGAAGAATTGTAATCAATGATTTCGGAACTACAGAACTTATTTCTCAAGGTTTACCGTAGAGTCAAACATTTCTGGAAATTAGTAGACCACACAAAATGTCCTTTATAGAATATATTTGCGTTAAAGATTAAATCATCTGTTAGATCATATTTTCTGTGTGAATCGGTATTCTTCATAGTGAAAATTGTAAAATCGAAATAAAGATTTCACTTTAAAGGTGCTAAGCTAAGGAATTGTTTAAGAACTGCAATGTCAAACTATGATCCCGACCTTAAAAATATAAAGAGTGAAATGCAGCTATGACCAAAACATTAACAATCACATATTGGCATACTTTTTTCCTGAATGTTTCATCAAATAATATTTTCCTTAGAAGATAATGTGACTTAATGTATTGGAAAAATAAATTATTCATATTAACCTACCTGTATATAGTATTAATTAAATATATGGTCCCATAAAAAAAAGTCTAGAAATTAATATGCGCCCTCCCTTGGAAACATAAATGTTGGTTACTGCTCTACAGTATACAATATTACTAACCCTTGCACCTATAGTGATATTTATCATTCTATTCAACATTAACATTCTACAAGACTTCTAAGCCTGATTTATAGTTTTTTCTTCCTTATTGTTATCAGGTGATATAATTTATCTAGAACCAAATATATTTATCTTAATAAAGACAAAATTACTAATACTAGATATTGTATTGTTTTTATAACCCAATTTTGTTACGAATGGACTTATTTGTCAATTAAAAAATAAACAATATATAATTTTATTTATTCATACACCGAGCCGTTTAGTCTGCAACTGTCACTTTTTATACATTAATTCCTATAAAATAAAACTAATAATATAGTAAAATGTTATGAATGTTGACCGTAAAAAAGTGTGTATTTTCAAAGAGGTGTTACAAATGTCATTTCGCAATAAAAACAAGTTGTATTTCATCGGCGTATTTGACTGTACACCTCTAATACTACGCCTCAGCGTAGTTCATCTAAGCTTGCACATAGTGCATTTTTGCTAATGTAGGCCAATTAAATTGACTTAACTTTTCAAATCCCTTCCACGACACATATGAAATTGTGTAGTCTATGAAAGAACATTCAGCTTCCTCATGATGCCAAAAAAAAGTAGAAAAAATAGTTTACCCTTAGCAATAATTGTCTTTTGGTCTGTTTGTAAGAGTTCCTACCTACGACTAGTGGTAGTGGCAAGTCGTGATAGGATATCGCCATGTTAATTTGATTACGTTTTATTTGGTGATACAACATTAAAACTAAAACAATAAATCCTTAAATAATAACTCTAAAAATATTCCTACACTGCACAAACTTTTTTTTCCTTGAAATAGTATTTTTTTGTAAACGTTTATTTTGTATTGTCTTCAACTTAGGCCGTTTTGTTTATTAGCGAAACCAGCCTATAAGAATCTTCCTTCTAGGATGTATATTACAAAATTAAAAAGGTCCATAGAAGCAAATGTATAATTATCTAGAAAAGGAAGAGAGAAATATTTTAATTCAAAATCCAAGTAAATTTTGTACAGTTATAAATAGTAAATATTATTATTATTATTATTATTATTATTATTATTATTATTATTATTATTATTAGCACCACGTCTTACTACCCGTTCGGG
>CABFOV010004644.1:0-50389 GCA_902141375.1 Timema poppense | reverse complement strand
GTCATGTGTGGAGGTATATCATACCTCGCGGGCTCAGTGAGTCACGAGTTGCTACCTTTCAAACTCGACGGAGTGTACATTCAAAGCAAGTGTTCACAAATAAATATTTTCAGTGATTATATTGCTGGTCATTAATTAATAAAATAACCAACTAGACTTGGATTAAAAAATTAGATTAATTTGGAATAAATACATTATGCCATACAAAATTAGATAAAATAAAAATCTAGGATAGTTTTAAGAATAATATGATTTGACACTAGAATAACTATGTAATTTTATCACTATTGAACTGATTGTAAATTAAAAACAGTTTTTTATATCACCTTTTATAGTTATTTATATTATTATATATCGTATGTATGTCTTGTTAGACTAAATTTCAGCGTCATATTTTAGTTTACTCATAAAATGTGATTTGTATTTATACTATACAAATTATAGCCTTTAATAAAACACTTGTTGAAATGGTTAAATACGTTTTGCACTGACCTATGTTCTTAAGAACCCATCTCACAGCTAATTAACAAGAACATTATATATAAGATTATGTTCAAACCGGAAAACGTATCAACTGAAGATTTTTTTAAATTTTTCATTTGATAACAATGGAATTGAGATCAGTTTTTATATTTTTATTTTAAAGTAATATATTTTAAATTTTGCTATACTTTTTTAAATATAACATAAAACTGTTTCACGACTCTAATCCACTATTTTAAAGTATAGTAAATAAAACCTCAGCATGATGAAATGTATGGTTCAAGCTGTATTATCTACCTGGGTCAGGTGTCGTCCGCTTGGCTATACGACGTTTCAACTATCTAGATTAACTGCTTCAGTGGCCACATGTTTTAAGGTGTCAATCTCGCAATAGACTACACTGATGATGACGATGACAGGAAAATCGGGGTTCGAAATCTAGTTGGGTGTATTGAGGGTAGTTTTTCCTATACATGGTTTTCCACTCTTCCTCCACGCAAATGCGGGCACACTTCCTTTAAATTCAACCATCCTCATCCCTAACACTTTAACGTAATTAATACATTTGCGTATAGCCTGAACAACTAGTAAAACGTGGTGCTAATGAGTATTACACTTTCTATATTTCTTAGTTTTTGAGTTTTAACTTTCTATGTTTCTTAGTTTTTGAGTTTTATCATTAACATACATATAAATACGCTATATATTTGTTTCAAACGATAAAGACGATCAATGCCAAAGAAAACTTAATTCGAATTGTTATAATGTAAATTAGATAAACGAGTAGACTTACATTTTGGGTCAAAATGGTTCTGATCACTATCTCAACTTGTGTCCAAGGTCAAAGGTATCAAGTCGTTGCTTACCTGAAACAATAATAAGCACATTATAAAAGGCACCTACTATTTTAAGGCAAATATCTTTACAAATCAGTATTTCTCATGGAATGGCAGTTCTGAAGCTTCATGGCCAACAAAACAATTCTCAGTTACTATCTTAATATGTGTATTTTATTTGTTTAAGGATAACTATTTGTCTGCCATTTATTTTGATCTTAGAACTGTGACATTTCAAATGGTTGAATTGACAGGTTTTTAATATTTTAGTTTTCCATTGCGTTTCTACCCAACCTCTATAAACGCAAACAAGGGTAAACTTCCTCTAATCTATATTTCTCCCCCGTAACCCTTAAATTAAAGTGTTTTTTAACATGTATTAAGCCAAATAATTAAAAAAATACTGTTTCTTACCAGTGTATATAGGCTCAAACATTTACAATTAAAGTAATTGTAATTTTTAAATTTATTTTTCTGCATGTTTCACTAATCATTCGGGTTCTATACGCATTTAATTAAACCAGTAAATAAGGTAGAGTTTGAGGTAAATGTACCCACATTTTCGTGTAATAAGAGTGGGAAAGCATTCGGGGATGGGATGGGGACTTCTCCACAACAGGTGAGGAGTCAAACTCCGGCCTCCCACTAATCGACAAACCAAACTAGATGAGCCTGACCTTTAACTCACATGCCCCAGCTGTACGTTTTTTTATATTAAAATAAAAACACGAGTATATTATTTTGTCGTCGGAATCCTAAATGTTGTTCTCTAGTTATGCCAACCCCCTCAGTCATCTGCCGCTAGCACGATTATCTCGGTCAGTTACGGTGCACTACAGTACTTTCGTTTCCTGAGAGTGATGTTGATCGGACACGCTAGCCGCGTTAAATGATACCACGGCTATTACCCGTGGCCTAGTGCTCTACCACCGGTATAGGTGGCACTGGGTCGAGTCCGAGTGGTTCTGATAAATACATGTAGGCCTACTATTTGTATAAGGGTTCTACAAGATTAAAATTCAACTCATTGATAGAAAAATGCAGTAGTTTAAAGTCTAAAGTCTTGGATTAAGGGCCAGTTTCATAGTCAGACATAGTACGCCTCAAGTGCGGCGTTACACTACATACAAGACGACACCTACCTAAACTCGAATGGAATGGGCCGTTCTCGCATAGGAAACTGGCCCATTCCATTCTGGTTTAGGTAGGTGTCGTGCTGTACTTAGTGTAGCGCCGCACTTGAGGCGTACTAAACTTGACTATGAAACTGGCCCTTAAGACTTGAAAACGCTTAGTAACGAGTAGTGACAATTTTTGTAATAAAACATGTGGTATATCTGCGTATAAAATATATCTTACCCACAAAATAACAATACGTTTTTATTTGTAAGTTTAATATAGTAGTTTAGAGTAAGTTTAACCCATATCAGCGCAGAAAGAAGAATTAAATCACCAACATAATTTACACGTGGAAAACTACCACAGTACCCGATCTGTGTTTGAACTTTAATATTTCTAAAAATAGTAATCTTGTGCAAAATCAGTCTAAAGTATTAGACCTGCACTATAGGTCGATTGCATTTAATAGAACGTTTTTCAAACGTGAATATATATCCTAATTTAATATAAGAAATTATTTAAACTAAATTTTTATTTCTTCAAAGTTTAAATACTTTACAATAAACTTTCCGTTATAAATTGCAATAATAATAATGAAATTATTCCTCTCAAAAACAGATGACTAACTTTCTTGCTACACAAAGTTTTTTTTAAAACGTTTGACACATTTTACTTTGGAAAATCATGGTTAACTTTTTGCCATCATCAATATTGTAATTATTTTAAGTGTTGCATTATCTTCAATCAATACCAATTAAATGGTTTACAACTTAATTTTTTGTCTCCATGTCTTACTACTCAGTATGGAAATTGAAGCAATATTTTATTTATTTTGGTAAAAAAAAGTTTTTCTTTAAAATTGGCAACAACACTGCCCTTACTTAACTCACGTTTACTTCACTCCCGACTTAAGTAAGTTTACTCAATAAAACAAACATCCTCTTGTTGCTCACAAAAATAATTTCATATTTAAATATTAAATAAAGATGTCCAAACAATTTTTTTTAAATGTTCAATGTTCAGCGACTTGTAAAATACCCCTAAGTTATTTAAAAAATATATATATATATTCTTATTTATTATGAAAAGCACGATGTTAATGAGTTCAAACCCAGTCGGAATATACAGATTTTTCTTGATCGATAAAAATCTGTGGCACAACTTTCTTCTTAGGGGAAGAAAAGCCACCGGTTCCATGCCAATTGTGGCATATATAAGAACCCTGGAAAATATCTGAAAATACCTTTCCCGGCAAAATTGGTAGGCCCTTTAGCATTATCTCGTATTCATTTTCGCGTGTTGATATAATCAGTATGTTCAGAAAGTGCACGTTAGATAATTTACCTCAAATAAATAAAATATTATGAAAAAAATGCCCAGATACCTATCTTAAGTTAAATATTATAAACCGTTTCCAAAAAATGTCAACCCATCTAAAATTTGTCTCGATTAAACTACCCTTACTTAAATTAATTTGTTTTAGAGTAATAAGCATTCATTATTATTTATCATGGAATATAATCGATCATTTGATACGAATTTTGAATAAACTCGCTAAAACTATTTTTCCAAGTAAATTTTAAAAATCGGTACTTTTAAAGGATTTTTTTAAGAAAAAAACTACATTGTAAAAAGGACCTCACCAGATAATCATTATTTTACTACCAAATCATTGGAGGAAGTTTTAAAACATCTTAAGTTTTTTTTAAATAGTCCTCAACGAATTTTTCACAAAAACCAAGTATAGAGTGTTATTTATCAGACCAAACACTCCTTCGACATCGATTGTAAACAACATATTTAAAATCATTTTAGAAAAAAAAAATCATAAATAATTCATAAATAAACTACCCTTAATTTAAGGGCTAAAATCAAAATAAGGTCCTGAGGCATAGTCATATAAAATCTAAATATCACGTTTGAACAAACTCTACTAAGGTGTTTCGGATGAAGGTGTAGGGTAGACAGATAGATATGGGTACAAACAGAAATGAAAAATTTAATTTTTCGGGTTAGAGGACACATACAACGCAAATATTCATCATAATTTGAGGTGGAACATAAAAAGTTAGAAGATAACTTATTTAAATACGTCTCCAGATATACGTCGGACTAGATCGACCTCGCAAGCACAGTTAAAGTTGTGCTAGTTTAGAGGTGTATATATTGTACATGTACAGTGAAAGTATATATTATCGAATTGGGTTCACTCGCTTGCAACCAATCTACCAATCAGACAACATCGTAATAATCGTTACATGACGTTGTAATGAACCGAGTTAATTAAAAACAACAATAAGCAATTTTTCAAACAACTAAGCGTGATTACTAATAGGTATCCAACATTAAATAGTATAAACATAGCTGTGGATGTGTAAATGAATTAAATTTAAAATTAATAGAAGAAATGAACTTCTTAAATATATTTTCAAAATATATGTTTAACATACATATTTTTAACTATATTAATTATTAATAACGTTTCTATTATTTTTAATAATAAAGGATCTTGTAAAAACAAAGTATGTAACTGTAAGTAATTGTTCAGTAATGGCATATAGCTCAACAGGTGACCTCCAAACCAGGTCAATAAAATGATGATAGTAATTATTAACCAAAAGGAAAATTAATAATAGGGTTATTGATTAATTGTATAAGTGAATAATAATTTCTCAACACCTACTAGGAAAGTACAGATTAAAGACTAAATTAATACTATTTTCCAGTATTTTTTCTTTAATAGTGAAAAAATCAAAACATATTATTAGCTATATTTTAAAAAGTTAGAGAAGTTTACAGGAATGTAGGGATAAAAATGCGTATTTTGTATTTTACTGATTTTTTTAAAATATTTCACAATTGAGCCTAGTTATTCTAAAAATAAATGAACTATTAAAATTCCCAACAGGGAGTAAGGCCTATCGACCTTTTATATTTTAAATACAACTGATTAGTGTAATACATAAAATGTACCCTTAAAATGTGATAAGCGGACCCAGGCTTCTGTTTGGTCTTGTCTGGTTTACAGGTGACGGTGGGTTATGGGTTTAAATCGCAGCCTAGCGTACTGGGATTTTTTTTACTAAATTGTTTTTCATCTTCTCTCTTTCTATCCTTATTCTAAATTATGTCTTCCTCATCTCTGACCCATCAACGTAAACATATGAATATTCCAGCCAGTTAACGTAACACTGACAACTTAGGGGAGTGCGATGTCGAAGTTGAAGGTCATCTCCTTCACTTCGGCGTCAACGCCCACAACAGCCTTCACATCTTCAAAACACTTCGATGTATGAAGAAAATGTTGCTATACGGCGGAACAGATTTGAAATATCTCCCTAAAGATGACATATTTCAAAATATAATAATTTTTAGAACATCCAATAAACATTATTTTATCACCAACTAGTAATTAAATGGCATATATATGCCCTAACGTAGACATGATTAATTAAAATATGTCAACATAAATAAGAGACCTGCAGTGTGCCTTGTTTTTCTTCCTAAGCTTTCTTCTTCAGAAAGATGCACTTAACGGATAATTTAAAAATAAAATAAATGTTATGAGACTGCATCAAAACACTTAGCTTAAACTTTACTTCAAAAATTTAAAGACTCGCTTCAACTCCACTTTGCAATTGAAAAGTTACTTTTTCACACACTTATATACCTAAGCATTATGTTTTATTTGTGAATATCTTTATTAGATGAAATAGTAGAGTCGATAGTTCCTTTTTGTGGCTATAACGTAAGCGTCACTATTTCTCCTCATGTGCAGATTTAGCCAAACACGTTACTATTTCTACTTCATGTGCAGGAAGACGAACACATCGCTTTCTTCCATGTGTACAGGGTCAGTGACGATCCATGTTTCGCCCTTGTGTAAAGCGTCAGGGGCAACAGTAACTATTTCTACCTCGTGTTAGAGTCTTAAGAGCACATACATTTTTTCCTGACTCGTGAAAAACGTAAGTGGAGCACCTTAAATTTCTTCCTCGTGTGCAAGATAGACCAAATACACCAATATGTCTTTCTTGTATAAATGGTCAGTAGATTAAGTCATTATTTCTGCTTCGTGTTAGAGTCAACAGAGCACATCACTATTTATGCCCAGTGTACAAAGTCACCAGAGCGGTGTTACTTTCTCCGCTTGAAAACGCCCGCGTGAAGAAATAAAGCGTGCACAAACGTCAGCACAAAATGCACGCTTTGGAAAAGTAAAAGTGTATCGCTATACATTGCATGATGTCATTTCTTCCTTAAGTGACAAGAAATAAAGTCCTTAAAGTAATCTAAACCCGCTTCGGTAATCGTATGGTCTAAGGGGTCACTGCCGCATTAGAAGGATCTGCCAATGAGGAAAGCATCGGGGTTCAAATATTATCCTGTGCACTGAGGGTGGTATTTCCTGAATGCTTTTCCAATCTACCTCCACGTATATTTAAGTATACTTCCTCAAAATTATACCTTCCACATCCCTAACCCATTAGCGTTATTAGTACAACTCGTATAACCCGGACGGGTAGTAAGATATACTGCTGAAAAAAAAGCATTTATGTAGTATGTTTGTCGGTGCGCCCGAATAAAATCGTTAGCATTATTAAAATTTTGTGTTTATAATTAAGTACTACTGCCCTACGTAGATTCAGTTTATATATGGATTGTTTTAGAAGTTTACGTCAAATGTAAAAGTAATATAAACATTAATTTTACTAACAAATTGATGTAAGGGGCCGTGAAATGGAGATAACATCAAACAAATTGACCATAAATTAGAGTAAAGAGAGATAATGATAAAACCACATGTGGGCAATCCAGTGTCATATTCGACCAGTCTGGTTTACCGATGACGTGAAGACCGGGATTGTAAGCCTGGTAAGGTGCACTTTGGGTGTTTTTCCTAAATCATGTCTCATGCACCTTCCACGCAAATTGTGTTTACATTTCCTTTTAATTCTACTTTTCTCATTGATACTCCATTATAGTAATTAATTGTGGACCACGTGAACGCGTATTAAAACTCGGTGACATTCTATCCAGAATTACAAGTTATACACTTCCTACTAAGTTCATCGAAAGAAGACTATGACTTTTACTATTTTTAATTCAAGGGGTATAGTTCCAAAGCCTCCCTTACAAAATACTTGTGTGAACCCCAGAAGGAAATATTTAATCCATTATTCATAAAATAATTTAATATTTGTATATTTAAGAGATAGTTAACTAGAATACATAAAGATAACGATTTTATCTTACACAGTGTGTAGGAAGTTTAAATGCGACAGAAATATACACGGGAGATAAAGTCAAAAATAGAAATGGCAAAGTCTGTTTTCAGAAAGAAGAGAATTCTACTGGCTAGCAAACTGGACCTGGAAGTGAAGAGTAAACAAGTGAAGTGCTACCTACACACGAAGCATTGCTTTGCATAAAGCTGAGGCATGAACTCTGAGGACAAAGGGTGGTGAATATTTTGAAAACTTTGATATGTGTATATTGAAGAAGACTATATCGGATGAAGTTCACAGATTGGGCTGCTAATAAAAAATTTATAAGATGATCCAATTAAAAGAGAACCATTTTACAGGTGATTCCATGAAGAAAAGTCAACTGGATGGGAAAAATAGCCTACCGAATGATGTCATAGAAGGCAACGGGGTGGGTGACCTCAAATAAGGAGGTAAGATAAAATTTCACGATCTTTAAAAGGAAGATGCTAATAGGGCATGCTAGAGGACTCAATTTGGACCAGGCAATGGACCTGTAGAAACACAGAAACCTCAATAATAACAACAATAGGACGAAACAACCACTTTTAGATGGTTTATAATAAGTCGCAATACTGTGTCCATCCTCTATTACTTGAGCTGGGTCGTCCTACTACCGTTAATCTATCAATATAAATATGAAGAAGAAGACTAAACAATGACGCTGTTTGGCACAAACTATATACTTAACTTTTCAGTAATGTCTTCTTACAGATAGTCTTTGGGAATGTTACTATTTTGAAAACAACAGTTAAAATGTTCCTGATTGGTTAATCTGAATCCACACTAATATTTCCTGTGTGTTTTGAACCAGGTTATAAAATTGTTGTTGAAGCCACTGGAAGTGTGCTCCACGGTAGTGAATAAGTTAGTATATTAATCATTGTGGGGCAAATATAGTGATTTACTGTGTGACATTATCGCATATGAATATGAATATAATAATTGTATAAATTAAAAATATCAATATATTATTATATAAAAACACTACAAGAAACCAAATTACAAGAAACTTGGATATTATGTAAATTTACTTAATCATGTCAATGCATGAAATATAATAATTAAAAGTTTTAATTCCTTTTTAACTCTAGGCTGTTGATATTTATTTTATAAAATAATAAAAGACTCTCACTGACAGTGATTTATCTATCATTATTATCATTAGCACCGCGTCTTACTACCCGTTCGGGTTATACGCACTTACGCTAATGTGTAATGTTAGGGTGATTATGAGATGAAATGNATCATTAGCACCGCGTCTTACTACCCGTTCGGGTTATACGCACTTACGCTAATGTGTAATGTTAGGGTGATTATGAGATGAAATGAAGGACCTACAGTTTAACGTGGAATCCGAACCACGGTGGAGGCCTGGCATTCCCCACCACATTCACAATATGTCTTGTCAGAGGTGAAGGAAGGGTTTGGTAATCAGATAAATCTATGCTGGGACCGAGGATTGAACCCCGGCCGCCAGCACAGAAGTCTGACACCTTACCCCTAGACCGCCAGGTCACCTTTGACAGTGATTTAGATTTGAGTTTCTTCAGAAATCACCCTATAAATTTCCAGTTTAAATTCACATTCAGAACTCGAAAGCGTCTACTCTTTGTATCCTTGAACGTAGATCTAAACTTAAGTGCGAGAATTGAGGAGATAAATGATTAGCTAGACCATTTACACCCATTAGTAAAATGCTCAGAAAGTAATTTCAGATATGTTTATTCACTGAAACGTACACTTAATCTATAAACTTCCGATACTTCTCCTACGCTAAGAAACTTAAATAAACTTTCACCACCCCTTTATCAATTTCCAGAATCTTCTCCTACGCCTTAATCAACCTATATCAATTTCCACTACACCTTCATTAACTAACAAGAAACTTCCCTTACGTCTTCAGCAACTTACAAAAACCTTAATATTGCCTCTATTAACTTAAATAAACTTCCAAAATGTCATCCTCATATGAGTGAAACATTTATGTCATCATATAAATAAAACAATTCGCTATATCAATATATAATAGAAACTTTCATTATGTCATCATTGTGATAACATAAACTTATACTACGTCTTCATATAACAGAAACTTCCCCATCAGAAACATCCACACCGTTAGCTTCCCCTACGTCACCATATAACAGAAAGTTCCAATACTTATGTCACAGAAACTTCATACCCAATCCTTATGGCAAGTTTACAATACGCTCTTCTTGTCGCTAAACATTTGCAAATGTTGCCTGAAGCGTTCAAGAAAATGCTCTCTATCTCGTGCTATTCTGGTCGGGTCTCTCCCCCAAAATCGACAAGAACCTCATTTTGCATGAGTGCTCCATTGTTTAGCCATGTAAGACCTCTGACCCCCACCCTTTGCCATCATATCGTAGAGGGGAAGGGAGGGCAGACCAAAGAGAGCAAGACGGGGGGCACTAGAGATCCACTATCGTTCTTGCCCTGGGTAGAGCCACTCTTATTAAAGTCACTTCTATTATCGACACTTTAAATTAGGTCAGTTCTCATAATAGAATATTTGTTCTACTATGCGAGATACAATTAAATATACCATCATCTGTGAGCACGCTGAACAAAGGTCAAGCTCATCTAGTTTCCTTTTCCGGCGGTGGAAAAGGTCAGGGTTTGAATCCCAACCTAGTATACTGAGGGTGATTTTTACTCGATGTATCAACAATATTTTTTCTACGCATGTGAAGGTCCATCTCCTCTAAATTCTACCTTCCTCATCCCTACCACAATAGTTTAGTTAAATTACAGATAACTCGGATTGGTAGTAAGACATGGTTGGTGCAAATATATAAGATATATATAACATACACGTATTTGAACCTGCAGAAGAGTCTAAATGAGCCAGGATCAAACCTAATTAGTGTCTACAAGAACCAAATATTCATATTTTAGCTATTCATTTTATTTAGCAACTCGTCTCACTAACCGTTCAGGATATATGCTTATGTACTAATTACGCTAATGCTTATGGGGATGAAGGTTATTTATAGGAAATGTACCTTCATTCGCATGGAGGGATAGTGGAAAACAATTTTGGGGAAACCACGCTAAGTAAACCCGACCTAGAGTCGAACCTCGATATCCTCGTCTTCGGCAGTTTAGTCTACTACGAAAGTAGCACCTTAGACCATGCGGCCACCGAAGTGATTTTATTCATTTTACTATCATATATATATATATATATATATTAATATATACATTCTAACACCAATATTTTCCCTGTCTCGTCTCGCTGCCCGTCCGGGATATCCGACACATTTAATTACATTAATGGAATGGACATGAAGAAAGTGGAATTTAAAGGTATTTACATTTGCATGGAGGTAGAGTAGGAAGCCAACTAGAAAACACCACCCTCAGTACACTCGACCAGGATTTGAACCCCAACCACCCGACAAACTAGACTAGAAAAGCTTGACGTTTAGTCCGCGTGCCCACAGATTAAGTTAATGCAAGAGCTATTTAACCATTTTATCTCCCAAGAAATAATAATTACAGCCTCAATCGTGGCTACGATCATTGAAGATAGGTGCTTCAAACTATGACCAAACACTTCTCAGAATACTCAGTTTGAGCCTCAGTGAGGTTGAAGTATTTTAAGTATCCACTTAGAGGTGAGATTCAGGATTTAGAACAGCCCAGTACATTTTTAGTGAGACATTTAACGTACACTATCTTAGCACGCGATTTACAAACTAATTTAATCTAGGATAGTACGCATTATACTTAACACTTATCCCTAGATCATATATTATATTTACCAAATGGACAGCAGTATAAATACGTATACAAATAGTAGTTATCTTCCACGTCGGAATCAAACTAAGGTCTTTTAGACTTGTGGTCGAACGTTCTAACCTCTGTGTCAGGGGTAAAAACACTCCAATTTAAGCACACTTGTCGCTATAAATTAAAACTAGATAAAAGAGAATATTGAAAGAGTTTCAGTCAGTAAAGCTATGGCTCCTCCCTCCCCCACTGTACAGCTGACGGAACCACACGGATCCCCCATGCAGGCCAATGCGATTCTCCTCCGTACAATGGCCCTACAACCAGGTCACCCATGACGCGGGTCAAGGCCATACACTATCTCTACTACATCTCCACTGTCCTCACTATTGTTTACAAGTTGTCTTATAGTGTTTCATGTCCCGGCAGATCCACACGAGCCTTTGGAAGGACACACCGACACGAAGCCAAGTGGTGTTTTGTTTAATTTGTGTTATGTTACACTCGCAGGGAATTATGAACCATTTGTACCTAATTTCACGTCGTGCAAAGACTAAAATTTAATTTGTGTGTGTGTGTGTGTACTCCATGAGGGCTATCTACATTTTTTAAATACCGGGTCGTGTTAAACTCGACTGCTGAGGACGGGGAGATTGAGGTTCGAATCTAGGTCGGGTGAACTGGGGTGGTTTTTCCTAAATGGTTTTCCATTCTCCCTCCACGCAAATGCGGGTTCACTTCCTCTAATTTAACCTTCCCAATTCCTAATTCATTAGCGTAATTAGTACTTAAAGCGTATGAACCGAACGGGTAGTAAGACGCGGTGCAAAAAAAACGGGGTAGGGATGAGAAAGGTATAATTAAGATTAAGTGTATCTGTATTCGCGTAGTGATAAACCATTTAGGGAAAATCAACTTCAGTAACTAGCCGAGATTCTAAACCATATCTAACCATCACTAGAAAACCAGTACAAGGCAAGACTAACAATTTTTTCCTTTTGTATACATCTTGGCTTGTTAGCCAGTTACACAGAGGTCAGAACTCGAATGTCAGTCAAGATATTTTTTCAATGGTTTCCCACTCTCCATAAACGCAAAAACGGATGCCTTCCTAATCCCTACTACATTAGTGTAAATATGCAGGTAGCCCTGATGTGTAGAAAGACGGTGCATTACAAACAATATCTACCTCTTTGTGGGATTGAAACTGTATCCTCAACGTTTGTGTTTAGATATGCGTGGCACGATTAATTCGGAGTCGATCATGTTTATAGTGTCCTTGAAGTGTCTCGCTCATTACAAGACCCAGATAGGCTACGAGTAACACAAATTCGTCTCTAAAAGGCGCAGCGAAAGTTGACTCGGAATTGGATCACCACCGTTTAAGGCACACTGGAACTAGTTTCCGTGCGAGGCAGTTGAAAGCCAGGCAGGCTGTTTATGTAATGTTTACCATTTTTTTTATCAACGCGCCTATTCAGGCCATACGCATATGATAACTACTTTAATGGGGTAGAGATGAGGAAGGAAGCATTTTAGAGGTAATAATAGTAATAATGCGCATCTGAGCTACATCATTTTATCCCATTTTGTGGAAAGATTAGCCAGTACTATTATACTGTTGCTCAGGGGACGCCCGAATGTACTAATCGTACATCCTTTCCTCAGTAGACCCAACCGGGACTCGAACCCCGATCTCCCCGTCTTCAGCAGGTCATTCTAACATGATAATGACGCCTTAGAGAAGTGGTTCTTTATTTCTTCCAACCAAGGGCCACATTTTTTTCCCTTCGTGGACTGGGCATTAGGGTTTAACAACTTAATTTGGTAAATTTACATGTAGAAGATTTATAAAAGTCAATACATAAATTAATTAATACAGTCATAATTAGCATAGGTTTGTCAAACTTACGGTGTAAAACAATGTTGCTGGGTTATATTAATATATTACACTACCTTAGAGTACATTATTCGGCCAATAAAGCGGGTATTATTTACAATAATTCCAGTGACACGATTACTTGGCCAGGCGTCAGGGCGTAAATAAAGCCCCAATTCGGAAATAATCTGAGGAAATTTGCAAATTATTTTAGTCGCTTTATTTAAGGTATGTAATGAACATACTAAGTTTCCCCCCTCCTACGAGGTTTGAGTTAGGCGCCATCTTAGAAATATTGCAGCGAAATTAGTATTTTCACAAAAATCTCGCTAAACGTTAATTTTACGGTAGGAATAGATATTATCCATTTTATTCCAGATTAAATTCTCTGTAAAACGGTTATAAGCACATTTTTTGCAAAGTGAACTCTTTTAGAGTTATAGCCGTGAGAATCCAACGATTTTCACACAGCTGCACGCAACACAGGGGCTTTCATCCTATATTTCCTATAACTTATATTTTTAAAAGTAAGCCGTAATTTTATCAACTAAAATGTAATCAGTGCCTTTGTTACTAAGTATTAATTTTTTTGCTCTATAAATTAATATTAATCCAAAATTGTGTGATAATATATTTATTTATATAAGTTAAAACCTTTAAGATGATTACATTTTTATAATCGTGTCCTTATTCCATTCATAGGCAAGATATAACTCACGAATGGGAATAGAATGGGAATAATCAGTTCATGTGTTAATAAATATTAATGTTTTATACGATAAATAAATATATTTGGCATAATCATACAACTTTGCACACAACCATGAGGTAGTGTGTAAGGCAAGTTTTTTCCCCCTGTAATCCACCAAAATGTTTTAGTCAAATTTTACACGCTTGGATGTTGAGGGCTGATAAATGTTATCTTAGCTATAAACCTCTTAATTTTAGTTTTCTGATAAAGCTCTTTAATTGGTTTCTTCATAAAGCAAGTTATCTAAATGTACATAGATTTCTACGTCGTTATTTGCTGTGTCCTCTTCGTTTGCGATATTTGTGCTTGATTGTCTCTGGCAATGGAAATAAATGGTGGAATGTTGGACACCAACTTTTTTACAACTGCAAGCTTCTCTGCATCCTTTGGTACATTTATCAGATAGTGTTATAAGGAGTTTTTGTGAAGCTGGATCTTTTGGTTGAGGTTATAGGAATCAGACCGTGCTTCAAGTTTTTCCAACCCCGATCTAGGGGATTCGTGTTGTTAACGTACCATGATTGAATTTGTTGGTATGTTCTAAGGAATGTTAACGTGCAGCTTCCTTATTAGGAGGTATACATGCGGGGTTGAAACAATTCTTAAACAACTATTTCGTGAACAATTCAAATCATAACTTGTCCAGAGAGTTTTCGATTATCTTGGATCTGTGTAGGGTTACAATAAATTGTTGTCCTCCCATGTTTATATCGTTACCGTCCTGGTATTTTTGCACCACTCCCTGCAATTTATCGTTATCGTTTAAAAGTTTAAAAAAAATTGTTTTACCCTGTCTAAAAAACGAGGAATGTGTGTCACAGTCACTAAATACGTGCAGGAATCAAATATCGTCCTATATTTCTTTTGTAAATCTGAAGTTGCTAGAACTATACACTTGGTTGTTTGTTTCTGTTGTATTGAGATAGAGATAATGCAGAAAGTAGCACCAAGAGGTCAATGTCTTCGCCAACTATTCACCATTAGAGAGTCAGCGTCCTCGACAGCTTTTTTCACAACGAATTTATTAATTTCAAATTTCTCGCGTAGCATGGATATGAGCCAGTTTTTATTATCATTCGATAAAAATTTCTGTGACATAGTTGCTGGCATCGACCTAACGAGCAGCAAATTTGCCGCAGTAGCCTGTATTTATTTATTCGTCGAAGACGCTCATTTGATTTTGTGTTTGTGAAAGTTAAGCACAATCGTTTTCTAGTAACAAACACTTTGGGCCAGTTTCATAGTCAAATTTAGTACGCCTCAAGTGCGGCGTTATACTAAGTACATGATGACACCTACCTAAACTCGAATTGAATGGGCCGTTCTCGCATAGGAAACTGGTCCATTCCATTCGAGTTTAGGTAGGTGTCGTCATGAACTTAGTGTAGCGCCGCACTTGAGGCGTACTAAATTTGACTATGAAACTGGCCCGTAGAATCAACCGAAACCTTGGATATATACTGGTTTGGATTGCATAACATGCAATATCTAACGTTTGGTCCGTTCTTTGTCTCAAATGTCAACGAACACCTATCCTGGAGAAGAAGAGTTGTACTCAAGTACCTGGATGACACTTTGTTGTGCAAGTTGTAACATTTTCACTTATTTTAATAATTATAAGCTCTATCCTGCCTTTGGGCGGGAAAAGATTACCATTAAAGTTCTAACTTATACAAATACATATTTTATATAAATATGTCAGCATTAAATACTAATTTTTTAGAACTAGACACATTAAATATTTATTAACAAATGAATTAATTATATTTTAGTTGTTAATATTACGGAGTACATGACGTAAAAATTGGAATATAGGATGCGAGCCCGTTCGTTGCGTGCAATTGTGTGAAAATCTTTGTCTTATCGCGGTTATAACCAAAATATTTAATTTTACTAAAAAAATGTGCTTATAACTTTTTTATAGAAAATTTTATTTGGAATAAAATAGATTATGCCTAATTTTACAGTAAGATTAATATTTAACGATATATTTGTGAAAATCCTTATTTTGCCGCCATGGCGCCAAACAAAGACTTCTTGGCGAGGGGGAAGGGGGAACTTAGTATGTTCATTGCAAACCTAAAATAAGACGATTAAAATACTTTGCTGATTTCCTAAAATTGCTTCCTAATTCTAATATCTGACGCCTGGCCTAAACATAATTCGAGTAAAAGAAATGTGCAGTGGAAATTAGGTAAATATAATATAGAATATTGTACCATTTTAATTACACTTTTGAGGTGGGAATGAGGAAGACCTAATTTAGAATAAATGTACCGAGGTTTGAATGTGTGGAAGTAAAGTGGAAACATATATAAGAAAACCACCCAGCCACGAATCGAACCCCAACCTTCCCATCCTCCATCCCGTCAAACCAGACCGGACGATACTCCCCCCTTAGTTAATTCTTCATCAGCATGTAGTTGGATTTTAATTGGGTCACATCTATAGTTGTTTAAACTTTCTTTATATTATGTTAATTACTGATCCTAGTCTTTATCCAGTAACCAACTTAATTCTTTGGTCCACTGGTCACAATGAACGTTGAGAAACCGACGGTTTCACTCTTCTCAATATTTCATTAGCATATCCAATAACACAATCTTTTTATTTTGTCGGTTTTCTCCAGAACGGGCTGGAAGGATATTCAATCTTGGTCAGTTGATTAATAAATAGAACGCGCATCCTTCCTTTCAGACGGTCAGACGAGATGGAGTCGAGCAGGTCAACCATGACATATGTCAAGGTCACGGCACATGCCATCACGTCAAGATGGTATTGTTTCCTTTATACTACAGCGTCAATGTCGTTATTGTACCCACTTTCTCTTGCAGACGCTCCTAGGCCTTGTGGCGTGGGTGCCTCGTTCAGGGCTTTGTGACTACTTGTACACCCGGTCCAAGATAGGAGTGTAGGTGAGTGGCAACTAGCAGAAGGTTATTTGTTGCAAACATTGGCTGAAAGTCACTAATGTTAACCTATTAGGAAATAATTATTATATGCTTGGTAATACTATATTGTCAATAAAAAAAAAAGTGTTAACAAACGCTTCTAACAGTACTTTAAACCAGTGTTTACAATCATGAGCCTTCTTCTAGGTGTCACCTACACTCCTACCGTAGATATACTCTACATCAAATTCTTGTTTGGATAGAGTTGGCTCTATGGCCATGCTACACGCATCCTCTGTGTTTGAACAAAGTTGACTTTAACTAGCAGTACACGCACCCGCCATGTTAGGACAGAGTTGGATGTTTTCCTCTTATCTGTCCCAATAGTGTAAATATGAGGATAGCCCGGAAGGATGGTATTATGCGTTGCACGGAAATAAAAAATACCGTGTATGTATATTAGTAATTAAAACAAGTAAGTAAGATAAGAACCCAAACACTAGAAGTAAGCTATATATATATTCTTAATGGAATGGACTATTTCCTTCGTGACTCAAACCAGTATTTATAAAGTAATTAGATTTTTGTAAAACTGTGTAACAGAATTGTTGTGTGTTTTACAGAGAGATAGAGTTTCTGTGCATTTTATAAAGAGAGAGAGTTTCACTGAGCTACATAGAGAAATAGAGTTGTTGATTTTAAAATAGAAAATATTATTTTTGGGCAACACATTGATGAATAGATCTGTGGTGCATTACCAGCTTACTCTAAGGCATTAGGAACTCGAAAGTGCATTGCCGCACTTACAAAAGTACGCCACCTATCTTTATCTTGAGCTAATTCTACCCAGTCCCTCTCATTACACCTTAACCCTATGTTGATCTAATTTTATCCAGTCCCCCTCATTAAATCATGTCCCTATGTTGAGCTAATTCTATCCAGTCCACCTCATTACACCTTAACCCTATGTTGATCTAGTTCTATCCAGTCCCCCTCATTAAATCATGTCCCTATGTTGAGCTAGTTCTATCCACTTCTCCTCAATATACTCCATCTCTTTAAGGCCCATTCTAATCTTAATCTCCCATCTCCCAATGGTCTCTTATTGAGTTTGCCAGTCAAACTCTGAACATGGTTCTAGAATCTCCCATTCGCACTGCATGTCCTGCCTGCCGTAATCTACGATACTTGATTATCCTAACAATGTATGGTGACGAGTACAGGTTATGTAACTCATCATTATGTAACGTCATCTATTCCCCGGTAGCCTCATCCCTTTTTGGACCAAACATATAAACAAGCACCTTGTTTTCTAACATCCTAAATTTGTTTTCGCCGTGTAAGGTAAGAGACCATGTTTCACACCCATTAGGTCTAATAGAGCTTTTATGCATTACATAGATAAACCAAAGTTGTTGGGCGTTACATAAAGAAATAGAGTTGTTGAGCCATACATTAATACTAGTAATAAATATAAAATCTGTAAAAGCCCAGTTGTAAAGATCATGATCGTGTAAGGCCAAAGTTTCAGAAATGAAATATTAATTTTAGAGTATTTTCTCAATATTTAAGAAACAACATTGGCCAGTAAATATGTTACATTCAGCTCACGTGATTGTGTCGTGCATATAAGATATTCTACTGACCTACTGCTCGTGACCATATAGTTCCTTACATGTAGTGAAAACACGCCATCTTCCCTTTCAAATAAGTCACGTCACCGACCGCAAGTAAACAATAATGGAGCGCATCACCGCACGATTCTTACCTCCTAATTTCCGCGTCCACCACTTTCTTCGCCGGCCCGTCACGTTGCAATTAGTGCGATCTCCCTCACCTATATCCGGTACACATAGGGCCGTCTACCGTAGCGCTGAGACGTGTTACAAACGACCATAAATACCGCCTTATTTAACAAATGGTTTGCTAATTTAAAAATATGGTTCACGCAAAAATAGAAGTTAATGATTTATATGTTTGTCCCTATAGGATTCAAAACTTTGCATATTATGTTTTATGATTTTAAAAATATATTGAAAAGTTTTAACTAGTTCATTTTCGACGACGTTCCAAACTAAATCGCAGCTATAAGAACAATATTGTAAACAAATAAAGTCATTTTTAATCGGATCACAAAATACTATATTAAGATGCCCGCTTCTGTGGCCGAATTATCTGATTCTAAAGCGTCACTTACGTGTTATACTGGCCTGTTTATGACGAGAATATCGGGTTCAAATCCAGGATGGGTCTACTGAAAAAGTTGTTTCCTATATGGTTCTCATCTCTCCTTCCACGCAAATATGGGTTAGATTATCTTTAAGATTAGAGTGATTATCCTATATGCGTATCGCCCAAACAGATAGTAAGACGCACTGATTTAAAAAAATCAGATAATTGAGGATTATTTTGAATCTTTAGAATTGCTATTCACAAATTTTAAAAATGCCGAAATGTGAGTATATTACCTTCAAGTAGGTGACAACCTTGAGGCATACGTTTTTATTAATCATTCAACTATGAACCAAGCTATATCGTGATGGGTCTTGCTTGTGTTTACCGATGCATCATGGTTTGGCGAAGGCGCTAGCTTATAGATATCGCTAATTATAATTAGCGATATCTTCTTCAGAGATAATTGGGTTAATGAATTGGTTCCGGAAGAAATGTTAACACAATCGAGTTTTACCGGACCTAGCTTGCTACTCTTTTAAATTTCTACTCGTAACACAACTAAAACGGTAAACGGAAACATTTTGCATAGTACATTCATAACAAATTTGACTTTTTGCAACAGTTGAAAAGTTACTTTAAAAAAATGCAAATACAGTATGTTTTATCATTTCACAAATGTTCAAATATTTATTTAATGTTTTTGTGGGATTCTCAATATTTCCCTTGTTTTTTTTCGGACCGCTTTTCCAGGTACATGGCAACCATGTTTATTAAATTTAACATCAGCCACGCAACCATAAAGGTGATCAGATGGGTAAATTTGCCCCAGGCACCTGACCCCACCCAAACCTCTCTATAGTAGCAGCATTCGTATTCATAATATACGTGAATAGAAGGTTGTTTTTTTTACTGAGTTTCCAAACCTGGTTCTTTTAGACACTATAAGCACTGTGGGGATATTATTAATGTAGCTTTTTAGTAATTGTTAGAAACTTTTATGTTTTTTCCATGTAGGCCTACGTACGTAGTTAAATATTATGTTATTACAAATTAATAAACACGATACACCAGTGCAGGTACATTTTTGTACTATTTACACCAAATTCATGTTTGCAATCAGTAAAGTTTCGTTGTAGTAAAAAAAGGAGTGATAAAATTATTTTTTAAAGATAGTTCCCTTTAAAATAATAGTAAGTTGACTCTAACGGTCTTGCGGCTCAACTACATCTGCGCCGACTGTACCCCACGTCAAACTATGTCGGGGAATCGGACAGGGTCTGCCCTCGTTACGCGCTTCCCAGCCAACATTTGAAATTCCGGCGCCAATTACGGTTCCGGCTTAATTAGGCGTGGTAGCTGGGAACTTACTTGATTGAGGATTTTCTGACGAAGTAAGCTACTTTGTTTTGTCAATGATTTCATGTCGCTAAAAACGCTGCGACGTGTCCGTTAATTAAGAGTTTTGTTTAGCGAGACTAGGAGATCGTTACCGATTGGCTAATCTTTATATGGTCCCTAAAAATTGTTTTAAGAAACGTCCCGTCAAATCTAATTTTTAATTTAAATATTTTATTTTAGCAATTTTATAGACTAAGTAAAATTTAGCACACTTCTATTAACAAATATGTATCATAAACATTAATAAAATGTGGATGGACCAGACGGGTAGTATTTGTTTTCCCCCTTTCTATTAATAATACTCTGGGCCATCTACAATTTAATTAAACTATCGGAGTAGAGATGAATAAAATAACATTTAAGAGGAAATGTACTTGCATTTGCGTGGGAGAATAAGAAACCATTAAAAAAGACTTTAGTGAACCAAACCTGGATTAAAACACTTATTTCAACGTCACCGGAAATCTAATTTATTTATTGCGAGAATTACACCTTAGAAAGACATCTAAGGGGTATGAACAATTTAATATATATATAATTTTTATTTAAAACTAATTATTTAATACATTATTTTGTATGTAGTTTATTTCATTTATATTAGATGTTGATTATAGTTAGGGACACCAAAATATCGCGAGACGTGTTTTTACGAACTTTTACTTACTTAGCACTTTAAAATTAATATCAAAATATTTAGTTTATCTTAGCATTTTTGAATGTATTATACGTACACGATATAAAACCAAAATTGAATCATTTCTCAAAAGTGATTACTTGACCTTTTAAATGCGAATAATGTCAATTTTCATGAGAATCAACGATCAGAAATATACATATTTTTACTTAGTAGCAGATGACATTGTTCTTTGCCTGAAATTTTCAGACAAACTAGAACCAACTTCACGTTTACAACTTTTTAAACTTTTATCTTTCCTACCTTAAAATATTTCTCCGGGACTGAGCCGAGTAATTAATGTAAAATAGGGGAAAAAGGGAAAAAGATCAAAAATAATACAAGTAAATCTAATCGAAAAGGATATTAAGACCAAAAGGGCAAAAATGTCGAATAGAACAAAAAGGGCACACTTGAGTAAATATGGTAAAAAGAGTAAAAAGGGAACTAAGTAAATTATAAAAAAGGTATAAAGGTTAGAAGGGGTAAAATAAATCAAAAGGGTAAAACGATTAAAAAGCTGCAAAAGGGCCAAAATGGTTTTAGAAAATGAAATAAAGGGTAAAATGTTAGCGGGATGAAAAGCGTAAACGGAATGGAAAGAGCAAGGGCAAGGAGGATAAAAAGAGTAAAGGAGGTAAACAGGGCAATGAGGGAAAAAAGGACCAAAAGTTTATTATTTTACGGTAAAGAGTGTAAAAAGGGGTATAGGGTAAAAATGGTAAAAATTAAATATAATCGAAAAAAGACCAAAAGGGCAAAAATTACAAAAAGGTATAAAATTATTATTATTATTATTATTAGCACCTCGTCTTACTACCCGTTCGGATTATACGCACTTACGCTAATGTGTAATTGGTAGGGTGATTGTGAGATGAAATGGAGTACCTACAGTTTAACGTGGAATCCGAACCATGGTAGAGGCCTGGCATTCCCCACATTCACAATGTTTAAAATGTCAACAAGAGAAAAAAAAGAGCCTAAATCAGCAAAAAGGGTAAAAATTGTTTAAAGTTCATTAAGCAAATACAAATTGTATAAAGGTTAAAGCAGTAAAAGAATTTAAAAAATCTTAAACGATTAAAAAGCTGCAAAAGGGGTGAAAAGAAAAAAATAAGTAAAAGGATAACGGCGTAAAAAAGGTAAACGGAGTTGAAAGTGTAAAATGGTTATTTCTTTGATTAAAAAGGGTAAAAATGTTTAAAAGTTGTAAAAAGTGAAAAAAGGATATAAAGGGCAAACGGGGTATAAAAGGTTAAACGGGATAAGTGCTGTAAAAAGTGCTGACATAATTTTGATTGGATTTAGTTATAACCCTTTAACAACCAATTATTTATGCTGTGACACTGGCCTTTCTTTTTTACTAGCACCATCAGGTAAGAGTTCAAAGTATTGTGTGTAAAGAAATTATAATTTAATCTTCAAAAGAAATGTCAGCTTTTAAAACATGTTCAGATTATATATCTATTTTGACCTCTTTCGCCTTTTGTAACACAATCTATGAAAAGATTAATATTTAAATATAATTTAAGATATGCTTGCTATTTATTTATTTATTTAGCACCACGTTTTACTACCCGATGGTTTCTGTTCCTAGGGGTTTATTTTATATACTAAAAATAACAAAGCTACCTTATATATTTCCCGTGCAAAGAGCTAGTACACCAGCTGTTTATTAATAATAAACACACACATTAAAAAATAAGGAATTGTTGTAACTGCGTAGTAACACTATTATACTGGGTAGGCTTACAACAGCAAATACCAAGCTTGTCGTTACAATATAGCTACTTGCATCGGAGGGCACGCGGACTAAACGTCAATCTCATCTAGTTTATTTTGCTGGTAATTGGGAGGTCAGGGTTCAAGCCTTATCTGAATATAATGAGGTTAGTTTTCCCTGAATGTTGTCCCGCTATTCCTCTCCGTTAATGCGTTTATATTTAAAATTATACCTTCCTCATCTCGACCCCGTTAGCGTAATTAAAATGAATTTAGTCCGGACGTGTAGTAAGATTCAGTGTACAAAATAAATAGGTATATATGGTATAGGCAAATGATTCAGTAAGTTACACATATTTATTCTAAGAGACCCTGGAATCTCTACACCCACACCCACTTCAATGGTCACATGGATCAAGGCGTCACTCTCACAATAGATTAAACTGCCGGTGAGAGGGAGATTGAGGTTCAATCTCGGTTGGGCGTACTAAGGATTTCTTTACTAAATGTTTGTCAACTCTCTACGAAAATGCGGGTACACTTCCTATAAATTGAACCTTCCTAATCCCTAACACATTATATTAACTAATACATCAGTTCTACAATTGTAAACAAAGTACGTATTCGTTCTTTTGGATATTCTTAGACTATTCTAGAGCATTTTATTAAACCAGTCTTTGATTATTTGAATTTAGAACTTTCTTGTGCACTGGTTGAGACTTCATCACTCAAGAGCGCGTTCCAGCAGAAGAGCTTCATTTTCACATCAAAGAGAGTAATGTAATTGATTTGATAAGTAGACTATTTTAAAAACTGTAAAAGCACATCAGTTTTAACGTTGTTATTTTTATAAAATAGTGTTGGAATATATAACCCTCAATCTTTTATATATCAACAAGATCAAATATCCTCTTTGAAAATTCAATTTTGGGTATTTTCTTTAAATATAATGTTTTGTTTGTATTTTAATCTTTAATGGCTTAAACACTTTTTCTTATTTACTCTAAAAAAAGTTATTTCAAAAACTATTTTAAAAAGCCCAATGAATTCGGGGCAATCTATTTTGATAGGTATGGTACATAATAACATATTTACTAGGTAAAGGTTAAGGGGGTCGCCTCCTGTAGCACTAAAGCGCTTTACCAAATTCCAGAAATCCTGTGTAACATAGATTGCTGGTTATTTCAAAATATGGTTCACCCTAAATAGAGGGGACATGGCCCTCTAGAATTAAAAACACTTTTCATTTTAATTGATTTCATTTAGCTTAGTTGAAAAATGACATCTGCACACGGTAATCGAGTTCGGGACCTTGGGCTTAGCGCGATTCGCAAGTGTTATTTTTCAACTACGCAGGCCTTTTCTCGCGATCCCTACATCCTAACCTTAACAATAATTATGTACAGGCCCACGTTACATCTCACAGCATTTGACATCACGACAGTATACCCTATACATGCATCCCAAACAACAACGCCATGGAGAAACACGTCAAGCAACGGCATCCAATTTTATAGAGGAAACTAGCCTATAATGGCATACTAGTGTAAAATGACACAGTCAGTGTTTCGTTTAAATTATTATTATTATTATTATTATTATTATTATTATTATTATTAGCACCGCGTCTTACTACCCGTTCTGGTTATACGCACTTACGCTAATGTGTAATGGTAGGGTGATTGTGAGATGAAATGAAGGACCTACAGTTTAACGTGGAATCCGAACCACGGTGGAGGCCTGGCATTCCTCACATTCACAAGTTGTGATTAATACACGTCTTGTCAGAGGTGAAGGAAGGGTTTGGTTATCAGATAAATCTGTGCCGGGACCGAGGATCGAACCCCGGCCGCCAGCATAGAAGTCTGACACCTTACCCCTGGACCGCCAGGTCACCTTTCGTTTAAATGACGCTGGTAGTGGCACTGGGAATATAATTAGTAGCAAGAGAGGTTGGCAACAGTGATCCTCTGTTGATACCGAGTGTGATGCAGTTTTATTCACGACGAGAGAAAATATTATTTGGAAGGAATTTAATGCAAATATATTTGAAGGTTATTTCAAGACGTCGATTATACGAAAACTTTATATATTTGTTTAATGTTTCACCACCTAATGCTCATCAATGAAGGCTTATATTACTTACTGGGTGACCTGGTGGTCTAGGGGTAAGGTGTCGGACTTCTGTGTTGGGGGTCTGGGGTTCAATCCCGGGTCCCGGCACAGATTTATCTGATTACCGAACCCTTCCTTCACCTCTGACAATACATCTTGTGAATGTGGGGAATGCCAGGCCTCCACCGTTAGGTCCTCCATTTCATTTCACAATCACCCTACCATTACACATTAGCGTAAGTGCGTATAACTCGAACGGGTAGTAAGACGCAGTTCTAATAATAATAATAATATATTACTTACTAGAACTGAATAGCATAAATACGTGACATCTTTAGGATTATAAAAAAGCTTTAGTAGCAACCATGTGCTCAGGGTAAAATGACGTAGTTTGACCAAGGGCAATATGACATACTATGTCATTTTACCTTAGTGTTTTTTAATGCGAAAACGCTTTTTAATTTAATTGCTTTTCAGATAAATATACATACATTAAATAACAAATATTACTTACAGGGAGTAAAGGAAATTAATCATCTGGATATTGTTGCAATATTTTTAGTTAAGAACCTATCACATTATATATATTTTTACCCGCAATAGGTGAAAATTAAAATTTGTATGGATGTATCCGTAGTAGGGTGAACATACTTCAATTAATTAAAGTAGTTCGGGTTTGATTCCCATGTGTCATTTTTCAAATAATTAAATTTAATTATTGCATTAAAATGTTGATATTTTGTGACAATATATTTGCATGGTTTGAAAATATTTATTTAGGCCTCCTATGTTAATTTTGTTTACAAGATGGTTGGAAACCACATCAGAAAATCAACTCGCCAATCCTGGGATGAAGAAGCCATGCAGCTGGCTATCAACTCTGTAAACAATAAAATTCCTTATAAAGTGTTTGGCGTTCCACAAGTAACGCTACGTAGGCGAGCTATGGATAGAAACAAAATTATTCGTGGAGTAAACAAGAGACTAGGTGATTTTAAGGCCACATTCGATGTGACCCTTGAACGTGAAATAGTTAGCCACTTGAAACTTCTTGAGTCGAGATTGTTGGGTTTGACTTGCATTGAGGTAAGGCAGCTAACATATCAATTAGCCGATAAAAATGGTACTGAACACAGATTTAATCATGATACTAAAATGCCTGGGTGGGATTGTTTGTTGGGGTTTAGAAAGATAAATCCTGATGTTTCTCTTAGGAAACAGGAGGCTAATTCAGCAGCCCGTGCTATGGCTTTTAATAAACCTCAAGTAGCTAGATCTGTTGATGTATATCAAGACACATATCGAGATACATAAGATATTACAAACCAGGATATACAATGTGGATGATTATCCTGCGTTCAGAAACCACAAAAGATATTTACACAAATAGGAAAAAAAGAAGTAGGTCGCGCAGAGAATGTACTACACGTAACAATGGCCTGTTGTATGAACCCTACTGGGCATTATGTTTCCCCAGCTTTGATTTTTTCCACGCAAAAACTGGAAAAATGAGCTGATAGATAACGCTCCTTTAGGAACCTTAGGAATTGCCCATGAAATTGGTTGAATGACAGGTGAAGTATTTGTGAAGTGGCTCAAGCATCTTTTGTTAAACCGAGTCAGGAAGATAAAGTTATTCTTATTGTTGATGGACACGCTAGTAATAAGCATATATATGTGCTTTATTTTGCCAAAGAAAATGGCATAGTGATATTATGTCTGCCCCCTTATTGTACGCATCGACTTCAGCCTCTAGATGTGTCATTCTACAAGCCAATGAAAACGTATTACGACCAAGAAGTGTCAAAGTGGTTGAAGTCAAATCCTGGAAGAACTATCACACAATACCAGATAGGTTCCCTTTTTTCCGTTGCATACGGAAAAGCAGCGACAATTGCTAATGCCCAAAGCGGGTTCAGAAAAACTGGCATTTGGCCGAATAACCTTGATATATTTGGCGACTTCATGTTATCATCTGCAGAAACCGCCAATGTTCCAATGGCTAATAAATACCACGTATTTAATTCAAGAGAAAGTCAAGACAAAGAACGAGGTAAGATTATTTTAACAAATATCCCAAACACAGGAAAAGAACGTGAAGCTATAATAAACCTTTCATCCACATCCACATTATAAGAAATTAAAAATAGTGTCAGTTGCAACAATTTTCCCAGTTCCTTTGGTCACATCAACCACTCAAACAAAAGAGCGAAAATAAAATCATGGATCTTTTGTTATAACCAGTAGTCCCTATTTAAAAGAAATTCAAGAAAAAGTTTAAGAAAAGCAACAGAAAGAATTACGGAAATCTGCAAGACAAGTTCGCAAAAGATTATTATTAAATTCAGAGGACCTTTTTCAAGAAGAATTATTCAACGATGTTGATGATGAAGACTGCCCTTGTATTTATTTTCACTCAAGACCAAGAGAATCTTGGCTTCGCTGTATTCAGTGTAAGCTTTGGGCACATTCTGAGTGTGCTGGACTTTCTAAAAAAACAACATTTATTTGCGATGTGTGCAAATGATAAAGAGAAATTAAGTATTACATTTTTACTAATTCGAGGTAATTTTAATGTGTACTATTTTGAAATCATTTTGTTTAAAGGATCACTTTTAAAAAAATCTTTAAATAAAATGTAATATATGTTTTAATTCATTTAATATGTCCGGGTAAAATGGCATACCCTTGTCATTTTACCCACACATTACGCCTAAAATGACACACTGGGTCAAATTAAAATAATTAATAAAATCAAATAAAAATATTTATTTTGGAGTATTACTATTTATTGCCATATACTCAACCTATGTTTATGTTTGTAAATGCATATTTATTTTTGTTTGAATGATTTTGTTTAGCTTTTAAACGAGCAATTTCTGATCCTGTTCTTACACCCTAGAGACAATGGGTCAAAATAATTAATTACAATTGATTGAAGATATAACGAAAATTAAAGTATTTTAAATTTTTGTTTTCTTTTTCATTTCAAATGTGTGTTTTTTTCTATTTCATTTCTATGTGACATTATTTTCAAAAGGCTGCCTCTAGCATCGAAGCTCTGCTATATACCCTTTATTGTTCCGTTGGTTGAAGTCAGCTTTGGGCTAGCGTGTGTGTTTGTTAGTTTGGGTATTCTGTTTGCCAGCTTTGAATAGATGTATTCTCTTTCTCTACTGGAAATCCAGTGCAAACCACTCATCTAGCGGGGATGGGCTAATAGAGAACTCCCGCGAGAATGACTTAGCGCGTCAATCCCTCTAAACACAAGTTTACAGCATGAACCACAAGATAACAACTACGTGCACTATGTATCGAAACACCTATCTACAATATGAATCAGACGAGAACGATTGAGCGCGCCGTGCACCCAAAAATCAGTTTAAAGTAATAATGACGCAAGAATGAATACGAGCACCATTAATCCAAACAGCAGTATACAATAAGAATCACATGAGAATGATCGCGAGTCCCACACACCAAAACATCAGTTTGCAATAATATTCACACAAAAATGTCAACGAGCGCAATTCATTCAAATGCCTGTCTACAGTATAAATCAAATGAGAATGACTACGCGTACCACACCCAAACATCAGTGTTCAGTATTTCCCCTACAAGAATGACTACGCGCGTCATGCACCAAAACCCCTATCTACAGTAAGAATCTAGTATTGGGTTAGCAAAATACCCTTTAGTGCCTTTATTTAAGCTTCTACATACTCGTCTGGAGGGCAAAATTCGATTACCGTTACTGAGCTATACTTGATGTCTTAATAGACAGTACAGTCATTTTTGTAGTTCGATGTAATATTTTCGGAAGCAGGAGGGGCCCTTTACAGAACGGTGGAGTGATCTTTTTCACTCGCCAGGCGCGATGTAGGCAACTAGACGTGCTTGGGAGCGTCGGGAAAGCGCATACACTGCAGGGGCTACGTAAAATAATACTCTGCAAATATTGTTGCTTGTTACAATACAAATTAAGCTCGGAGAGGGAAAAAGTCGTGACTCTTTTTTTTTTAACATGTTTTTGTGGAATTAATTTAGCTACCAAAACTTTAAGTAAAAATTTAGGAAAATTATTTAATTTCACAAAATTATTCTTATTTATATTTATTTTTACAGGTCAAGGTTCAAACATCAGTAGGGATAGTTAAAACTCTCTTTCATACATAAATAACCCACATATCCCATAGCTAGTAAAATATTTATTTCGCTTGTAATCCTAACACATATTGTAGCAGATGCAGTGACGTTTCGAGGTGTGTTTGCGCCCGAGGAAGATAAAATTAGTGCCCCCTCCCCCTCAACAAATAAAATTACATCCAGAGGATGGCGGCGACTCGCCTTCCGGTAGTCAAAATCATATATAGGTAAAATATGATAACAAACTTATACAGTACCAGCCTAAATCCAATGGCATAAAATAGATTCAAATAAGTGAAATGGGTTATCCGCTAACTGGTGTTATAACATTCTCACTACTGCCCTGCCCAATGTACATTCAGTTTGAAACCTGTATTAGTAAGGAGCTACCTATATATGTGGAAACAAGGATTTAACGTCAAGACCGTCTAGCCTGGTTTGCCGATGATGGAATGGTTGAGGCCAAAACCCCAGTCGGGGGGATTTCCCTCTATGAAAATGTGAATATACTTTCTTTAATTTTACCTTCCTCATTCATACCCAATCAGTGTGGTTAAATGCAGATAGCCTGGGCTGGTCGTTATATGAGGTACAATTTTTTTTTTTTTTGTTAGAGCTTGGTTATTATAACGCTGTAGTAAGCTTTTAAGTGGTGATGTTTTTATATTTAATTTGGCATATAAACTTATATTCAAATAATAATGACAGCGATTACAAAATAGCCAGTGAAATAACTACTAATAAAAATACTATTTTTCCATTCTTGTTTTAGGGAATGATTGAGGTCATCAAAAAATATATAACTATTTCAATCAAACCTTTGAACAAAACAAAGGTATTTCCTTTTATTTTTGTTTTAAAAACATGCGCATACGTTTGTAATTAAGCTTTACTAAAAATTAACACCTTCACTGCTAATAAATTACACAAAATTTGCCATGATAGCGACTTGTTTTGCCTTTAGTCGTCATTACAGTTGGTTTTCCACATGGTAATAGTTGAATTTTACCAAATTCAGTTCTGGATTATGTAATAAAACATCACCTGTGAGGAAGGGGTATAAGTAAGGGATAGTCTATACTTATGAGTCAAGTAGTTGATACGAAGTGGGTGACAACTTGATTTTAGTCACATGAGAGATATCCGTCAAATTTTTCAATTAATGAAAAATAATTGAATATCCCCAGGATGACGGCTCCTGGAACATTGTGTCCCTCTAGCCGTTTCCTCCTTCCTTGATACGATCTAGAACAGATGTCTAACTTACACAGCATTTAAAAGCCAATTAGAAACGCAAACATTCGAATATTATTGATATTTAGTTAGTTTATAAAAAAATCTTAAAATAAACAAATATATCATTAAAGTATTTATGTTTTCGTGCATATTATAGAGGATTTGAGGAAGTTGGAACCTAAGATGTGTTGTGAATAAAACTTTGTTACTGGCCATTTATTATGCGCTCCACGGTTTGCTACCCATTATGGTTATGAGTATATTTACATTAAAGTGAGAGAGATATATTAGGTAAGATAGGTAAGATAAGAACTGTACCTGCATTTGGGTGGAGAGCCAGAGTGAAAAACCCTTTATGAAAAAGCACCTCAGTACATTAGACCGGGATTCAAACCTCTACCTACACCCAGCCAGAAAATTTGATACGATGAGTCTAACACCTCTATCCACGTGCCCACTAGTGCGAGTTAGTGGCCTCTCCAGCACACAGCTGTTTCGTGGTTGGCAACTGCCACAATAATATATTTTATTGGCGGGTTCACTTGGTTTTATTGAAGAATTTACCAGATGTGACTTAACACGTTGTTCTAGTCAATGTTTTGAATGTTTAGAGGGATTTAATTTCCAGAATTGAATAGAAATGCTTGGTTTTCATTCAACTATGACATGTAACATGAACCGCATTTAGCGTCAATGTCTATTATGTGTGGTATGTATAGTGTAATTAATACACAAACAAGGGACAATATATTATATACTTTGGTTAGTATAACATTATTGTTAAGAAATATAAAACATTTTTGTATGTTAAACTTTCAACATAGTAAAATACAAATGACCAATTTAATGTATATTGTAAGCTAAGAGGGAAAATAAAAGTGAATTAGTATGGAAATCTGTTCCAGATAACGGTTTAGAAATATATTTATCGCACACTTGACGAATACACTGATTATACCATCCAACAGCTTACAAACCAGAATAATACTAGAACAAACTCAGTGTCCAGTTCTCCGAACGAAAGTTCGTCATTTTCTGACATGTCAGAAGTTGAATAAAGGACCCATGATTTAGTATAATAACGCGCGACTAACTGAGCTAAAGTATAGTACTAGACGTGACATGACAACATAAAATAAAACTACATTACACTAACACAAAAAAAAAATATTATAAAGAAGTCAGCTTAAAATTATTAATTTAAGGTAATTCATATTATCAATGTAAGAACCCTTAAAATACGATTTTAAATATATAAAATAGAGTGGCCAATATTGACTGAAGGGCACAATGTTTGTTAGAAGTATATCCAAATTGACAAAATTTCTTAAAACTATTTGCGTATGAATATATTAAAGTATATTCAGGTTATTTCTTTGGTGGTCCGAGTTTAAGTTCCCTGACTTATAACATTTACACTTACCGGCATTTTCTGTCGTGTAACTATTGAAACCTGTACAGGAGATCACGGGGTCCAAGCAATCCGGTTCGCAATAGAGTGAATTTTCTGGTGATGAGGAGGTCTAGTATCGAATACAGACAAAGTTAAATTTAGATAGTTTTTCATAAGTGATTCAAAACTTGTTTTCCATTGCTTTATCATGAAAATGCGTGCACATTTCCTTCAAACTAATCTCCTTATTCTTACCCCTTCGGTTATGTTGTTAAATATCCCTTGTATTGAAATGAACTAATTAAATTTAATTATTAAATACATGTGTAGTTGTGAATTTCTCAATAATAATAATAACGGTTCTTTTCTAGTAATCGTTATGTTACGAACGTAATTTGATTATAATATAAGGCTGAACTCAAACAAAGGCATCAGTGCCATCTTGTCTGGTTTTACAATGACGGTAAGGTCAGGGTTCTAATTCCAGCCGCGTGTTCAGAGGTTGCATTTTCTAAATGATTTCCCACTCTACCTCCATGCAAATGTAGGTATAATCCTCTAAGTTTTACAGTTTTAATTTTTATTCCATTAGTTCAAATATTAGGATAAACAGAACGTGCAGTAGGGTTCGGTACATAGATTGGAATTCAAAAACTCCTGTCTTGTGAATGCAAGCAGTGACAAACCGCTCTTCTATAAAAACTTTTTGGCGGACTCTGACCAAACTGTGAATCTCAATTATTCATGGAGGGGAGTGAGTTGTGCAACACTTTGTTTGCAACAGTTGGGGCTGGGATGTCAGAAAACCCCATCGCTAACACGTAGCCTAGTAAAATATGGCGAGTTCCGGCCAGTTCCCAGTCGGCGGACCGTGGACCACCTGTTGGCCGAATGCTCTGCACGCAAACAGGCAAACGTGCGCTGACTCTCATAAAATAATAACAGAATGCGCACGCGAGGCGAATTTTAACTTGAAGGGTCAAATTTAAATCGGGTGGAGCAGGATAGTGGACCCTACTTACTTTCGTTCACATGAGGAATTAATTTGTATTACGTCTAGCCCGCATCAATGGGCACGCAGCCTCAATGTCAGGCTCAATTAAGTTTGGTTTGCCGGATACTAAGAGGTAGTGGTTTTAATCCTGACCAGATGTACTGAGGTGTTTTTTACCCAGATACTTTTCCCCTCTGCACAAATGCTGGTACAACTCCTCTAAAGTCAACCTTCCTTATCCATGTCCTATTAGTGAAAATATTATAAAAACTCTAACGTGTATAAATAATCAGTGCGCAGTAAATGTAATGACATACGCATGCATCAGACTCATTTAGCCATGTTTTCCAGTGATAGGGAATTTGTGGTTTCAATCCCGGCCGTGTGTACTGAGTGTTTTTTCCTAAATGTTTTCTCATTCTCCCTTCATGCATATACCGGTACATTTACTTTAAAATTCCACCTTCATTATCCCACCCTCTTAGTGTAAACATACGCGTGGCACAAAGAAACATGGCATGTAAGCGACGTAATGTAACTGTTTGGATCCTTGTATGAACTGCTCTAAGGGTGGATACCAAGGGCTCTGGAATGTTACAAGATAATTCATAGCCCATGGACACGTTATAAATGGTTCCTTGGCCAGTATTTTTTTAGCGCCACGTCTTAGTACCCGTTCGGGTTATACGTGTTTGGCCGGTATTGTTTGCGGAGTGTAACGATCACCCAGAGAGAGACAGTTGACTGACTGAAGGGCGAGGCTGGCATTTAGTTCGTCAAGTGTTGGCATGGGCTGGGTCGAGTGATTCACGTCTCTCGCCAGAATCCGGGATCTAGAACGCGTGGCCTCGGAAATCATGCGAGGAGGAGATTCAACTTAAGTCCTTCAAACTAATTATCACCGTGAAGGGGCAGGAGGGAAAGACTTCAGGCAGCGGACCTTGGTTTGATACTGTAGCAAAAACTTACGTTATGTTTATTTTACAGGTGATCTGTTGGAAGTCTGTGACTTAGATAATTGCGAATTTAAACACGAGGGTTATTTATTGGCTTAATTTATAAGGTAGGGATAAGAATGGCCCTATTTTGATGCACCCAAATTTGCATGAAAGGGTATAGGAAAATCACAATGATAAATAATATATTAGAAACCTCCAACCCAATGCACCTGTACGAGATTCAAACCTCGATCTTCTAGTCACCCAGAAATAAATTCTACCACAAATTTGACGCCTTATCAAATGTAACCACATGTTCAGGTATATTGAGTGAGCTGTGAATAGCTCGTAGCCTCCACCTGATTTTTACCCACATAAAGATTAAATTTCAGCCTAACCGGTATTTTAAATAATTTTATCTCATAAATAATTGACCCGTGTCTGAATCTAAGAAGCCTACTTTTGACCCCCAAAAGAATCAGTGTTATTTACGTGCTCCCTGACTTCCTACAATTCAGGATTATCCGTATATATATATATACACCGGGATGGAGAGATAATTAAAGTACAGGAAATAGCCTAGAGTCTACCCGCTTTTGCGCCGAGGGAAAGGGGAAAATAGTTTAGGAAAAAAATACTTCAGCATTCTTGGGGAGGAAGATGAACCTCAAACTCTACTCGCCGGCAAACCAAACAAGACGAGAATGACGCCTTAGATCTCTAATAAATAAAATACAAATACTATACGGTAGATAAAATAACTTAATATGTGTGTTATAATTTCATTTCTGCTACGATATTCTAGCGATGTGGTAGTGTGTTAAAGGGCATGTAGAGCAATAGCCTACACACATTTACTGCACGCACCGTCGTATAATTGGGACTTACCCTTTCACAACGACGCTATTGATTACCGGGAGTGTGTGTGAGTTTGTTTAGCACCGCGTCTTACTACCTATACAGGTTATACGCCTATATACTAATTACGCTAATGAGCAAAGGATAAGAAAGGTTATATTTGAAGGAAGTATACCTGCATTTTCGTGAAGTGAGAGTTGAAACCCGTTAACAAGATAGTGACACCTTAGACTATGCCGCCACCAAAGCGGATCTACTTCCTTTGCTTAAAAGCAACTGTGGGCACGCAAACAAACGCGAACAATTTCATCTAGCATGGTTCAGATAATAGCCGGGTGTACTTGGGTGGATTTTTCTAAATATTTTCCCACTTTCCCTCTGCAATTGTGACTTCATTTCCTCTCATTTATACCAAACAAAAATTGCAATCCTCTGTGAATAAAATGGCACATGTTTGCATACTTGTATTAGTTCCTGCGAATGATAGGTAGACACACTCAATCCCCATTTCTCCAAAGTGTGTGGATGTGCGTGTATGTCTGCGGCGCCATTGACTGGTAGGACATGCCCGAGTCTTGCGGTGAAGGAAGGGGCCGTTACCTGTCGCGGTCCGCACCATTGCAAACAAACCCAACTATCGGCATCGCCGCAAACCATACCTTGTTAGTGGTCGGGAGCAGTGTTTGAACTTCTAGCTCTGACCGTCAATACACGTTGCTACACGCCTACATCCGTGTGGTCTAGCGGTTAAACAGACTGACTACACAGGTCTAGAAGAGTACTACTTGAACATGATGGGAATTTGACGGTGGGATGGCAAGTTTATTTTCTAAAATTTCCCGCTCCCTATAATGTTTTTTTAGACTAATTCAAGCAACCAATCACCAGTAAACTGCCACTTAGTTTTGCTCTTTAAATTTTATTAATAAGTTTGAATTTTTCGTCAGTTAAAATATACTCGTTCGATATATGTACCTGACGTGTAACACTGTGCATTTAATTTATTTATTTTTAATTAGCACCTGTAATGACACCCATTGCGTCCGAGTAGTGTAGAGTTAAAAATTTCCTTTGCGAGCCGTTTGCACCCACCAAGACAATAAATTATTCCAACCAGCTAAAACACTATCATCCTTCTTTTAAATAATATAAAGAGCAGTTTCAGCTTCGAGACACACCCAGTGTTGTGTAAGAGGGGGTGAGACAGGGACGAGGGAAAAGGGGGTAAATTAAATCGCCAATTCGTAACCGAACTGTTGCAATCGTGCCGAGTCTTCGAGTGATTTACAATGCAAGATCTTGAAGCATATTGAAGTAGCGCGGCTAATAACTACTTTAGTGGATATAGTAATAAGCCAACAATCAAGTTTTCAACTGGTTGTCATGGTGATGGTAGACAATTTGTATAAAGATTGTATTTGAACCGCAAAGTAAAGTCCATCCAGCTTAGGAGTGGTGGTAACTGATAGCTAGCAGGAAATATATATATATAAGAATACAAGTGTGAATATAATAATTTTTAATCTATTATTTCATGCACTATTAACATAATTATATTGTTGCCACAACCGTGAAATAAACAACATAATATTGTTTTAATAGTTTTTGTTCTTTCAATTAGTTACGAAAAAGCCAATCATACAATAATCCTTAGGGAAGTATAATTACAAGCGTTAATTAACACTTTTGATTGGTTACTAAGAAAAAAATTATCTTCAAATTAGTGACTTTCAGCCAACCTTTGCAATATATATATATATATTTATCGCAAAGGTTGGCTGAAAGTTAATAAACGCTTGTAATTATACTTCCCTAAGGATTACTGTATGATTGGCTTTTCCGTAACTAATTGAAAGAACAAAAACTATTAAAACAATATTATGTTGTTTATTTCATCGGTTGTGGCAACAATATAATTATGTTATAGTGCATGAAATAATAGATTAAAAATTATTATATTCACACTTGTATTCTTATAACTGGCCAGCAAAATAAATGTGTTTTTTTTTATAACTGAGAGAAAGATCCATACAAAATATTAGTTTAAAGATAAAACATTTTTATTTTGACAACACATGCGCATGAACACACCAGAACTTGGTTTGTATGACATCATAAACCACCCTCGCTACGGCTGGTTCACCATCTTGATTTATGAAGAAAGGGCAGCCTTTATGAAGATCTCGTTTGTAAAGCATTTTTAAGTAAACTACAAACGCTAATACCACAAAATGAAACATCCTAACAGTTATTTTCATAAGTTTGTTTTTCAATCATGTAAAAACGTCGAAAACAAAAATATAAATAAAAACCAATTGTTTGTTGTGAAAATTTAGACTGCCGAGAGAAGCAGCAGCTCAACTATGGTCTTGCAGATCATATGTTTTGGCGAATGGATATATGAGAGTAGACCTGGTAACTTTCACTAGCTGTCAGCTACCACCACCCCTGCGGTGGATAGCTTATACCAAGGTGTATTTCAAATAATAAATAGGCCAGCTATTAAATATTATTCTTATACACCCACAGACTATAAATTCTCCTTCATCGATGATTTTATGGACAAAAACATCAGTCTTGTTCCATTTGGCTCTATGGTGAGCGGAAGGTCGGGTTTCGAATACCATCCGGATATTTTAGGTAGATTTTCCTAAGTAGTTTTCCACTCTTCCCCCCGCCAATGTGGGTATACCTTCCTCATACCTACTCCAATAGTGTGAATTGCACTCGCAATAGCGTGGAACTGTGATGGAAAATCAATTAATGATAAATCGCACGTGGAAAACCCCCCTCCCCCAGTGCGGGTCCGGACAACTGGGCGCCAAAAGTAACCCCCCCTTTTTTAATTGTTTTGCTTTTTTTTCTAGCATAATGCAATGCACTTTTTTCTTTTTAATTAAAAAGTGATGAGTAAAAGCAAAAGATGCATTATTTGACTATGCGCAACATCATATTATATTTAAACGTTTTTTGTCTTGTATTAATGCATTGCAATAGCTAGGTTAGGTTAATTTAGGTTAGATTATGTTAGGTTAGGTTAACTTTATAAAAATGGACTAATTAAGTTTCCTCTACTAAGATTTTTACTAAACAACTCTAAAAATGAATATTTACGTAATTGAAAAATGTATGATGTTGCGATGAAAAATATGATTAGTTAAAAAAAAGTTCATTTTTAGTTTTTACCCATCACTTTTTAATTTTAATTGAAGAATATATGAAAAAATGGCGCATTTTATTATATTCTAAAAAAAGTGCATTTCATTATACTAGAAAAAAGTTAATAAAAAGATAAAGGAAAAAAGTGCTTTTTAACGTCCAGTTGTCCTAGCGCCCAGTTGGCCGCGCCCGGTTGGCGGCGCCCAGTTGTCCTAGACCACCCCCAGTGTTTACAGTCGAGATTCGATCCTCGACATCACGTAGCCGGCAATCCAGTATATTGCGAGACCGACGCCTTAGGCTGTATAAATACCATTGCGGGTGTTTCGCTTTTCTAAGCCTGTGAGTTTGTATTAAATGATTTTAGGCTATACATCGATATCAAACATTGGTGCGAGTACGTAATGATAAAAAAATAAAATCCATCGTTATACGCATTATAAATACACGAATGAAATACTAATGAGGAAGGTATGGAGTATAATAAATGTAATTACATTTGCTTGAAGAGTGAGGGAAACAAATTTGTAAAAATCCCCCTCAGTACACCGAACCGAGATTCGAGCCGCGGCCTCCCCGTTATCGGCAAATCAGGCTAAATGAGCCTGACAACCTGAGTGCCCACTGATACTGGTAATAAGCAAATGAATTGACTATAATTGATAATCTATTAAATATTTATTTTATTACAGAGCTAATGGGACTATTCCCCACCCCTAAAACGCTGTACGAATGAGCAGAACTTACTGTGCTGTCGACCAGGGAGGGGCTGCCATGGAAACCTTTTGTGTTTTCCTTCAATCCTTTATTTTGTTCTCAGTAGCATTCGTTTGTTGATTTTAGTAAGTCTGTAACTACTACTTTGCTTCTTTTTTTTTAACCTCTCCTATAGCAAAACCTACTGTTCCAATCTACCCCCGGGTGGTGGGAAAGATTGAACAAAGAACACAAAAGAAAATAACGATATCAGTAATCTTCTCTTTTACCCCAAGTTGCAAATAAAGGGAAATAATTTATTAGAATTTGAAACCAAGTCTTGAAATATATTATTTTTTCGAATAAGGTTTATATGAGAAGTTTTTAATTATGTGTAAATATAAGATTAACGATCACAAAAATAATTACTCTAAGCACGCGCCAGTGGGCACGTGATCTAGATGTCAAGCTCAATTAGTCTTGATTGACTCAATATCATTTTGTCTTGTTTACCGGTGACGGAGATGTCGGGGGTTTAAATCCCAATCGGGCGTACTCGATGGTTTTACCTTGATTATTTTCCACTCTCCCTCGATGCGAAGTCAAGTACATTTCCTCTAATTTCTGCCTTTCTTATCTCTACCCGTTTGTGTAAGTATTCTAGTAAGCCAGACGGGTAGTAAGACTTATAGTAAGGAAAAAATATGTAATAGTTGTAGCACTATATTAAAACTAGAAGTACTATAGTGTTATTTATTTGAAAAAAAAGTAAGTAATGTGCTCAAGACTTTCAGTAATTTAAAATATGATATAAAATTTAAAGTCCTGATAAGAGTGAAATATAACAATCTACCATAAAAAAATAAAGAGTAATATAGTCACGTATGTACAAAAAACACTTATTTTATTCTTTTAAAGAAAAACTCTGCTTGTTGTGTCGACACTCCTGATAACAAATATACCTTAACAACCGCTCCAATTCCAACTGTAATGTTTAAATTCGTCCCAAAAGAGAAATAATCGGAATCGTGACTTTTTTTTCCCCTCCAAAAGCCACGTTTTGTGAACGTGATGGTAATCAAGTGGCTTAAGGATAGAGGACCTGGATGAATGTAAAATAACGACAGTAGACTTCTACTCTGCTTTACAAAGTCGGTACGGTAAAGATAGACTACTTTCCATCTGTCACGGCCAGACAAACAGACAGCGCCAATGACATTAGTCTTTTATCAACAGATAAACCAAATTGCCCCTGTTAAAATGTCTCTGCCCTATTTAGGTTGGTGGACGTGGCTTATGAACACCTTTGTTAACACCACAAAAATCTTGGGAGGACACGAAAGTAAAAGTGTTTTACTATCAATACATTAAAATAAGCACGTTAATATGAAGACCGTATTTCCAATGATTACGCTGATTTGAGGATCATTTCACTTTATGACGCTGAAATAATTACCGTATTTCCCTTTATGGAGCTTATTTAGGCTGTATTAGACTTGATTACGTTAATATGAAGAATATATTTTATTTGATGATGCTAATAAATTACGCTTATTGACAGCCTATTTTAAATTTATGTTCCGCTCTGCCAAAGTTAAATGACGGCGCATAACCTCCTATTGTTCTCTTGACTTTGTAAATCGAGAGTGTATTGTCAACCCTTCATCGGCAGTCCAGTATAAAGTGATCGTGGCGCCTTAGACCATGCGAGCATCGATGCAGGTTATGACTACTCTCACCCTGAGGTTCTGTTCGTCTGATTTCGTGATTGACACAAAAGTGGCCAGGTGGGGCTGGAACAAAGACACCTTCTCTTTCTCTGCTGCCAACCTTGCCCGACATATGGCCTGCACCGGAAGTTCATATTATTATTATTATTATTTCTTTCTTACCAGGCCCGGTTAGCTGTCAAAGTGAACTTACAGAAACCTGCTATTAAATCTGGTTGAAAGAGTGCATGATTATTACTGTCTCGGGTGTGTTGCGCATGACTGGTGCGGCCCCTTGCGGTACAGTAACTTGACAAAGTAACACAACACACATCTCTTTTACTTGCGCAGTGTGGGAAGGAAAGAATATAATTATATTCGATTATCCACTTCGGTGGCCGCATCGTCTTTGGCGTCACTTTCAAGATAGACTAGACTGCCAATGACTGAAAGATCCAGGTTTGAATCTCGGTCGAGAGTACTGAGGATGGTTTTCCTAAGTGGGTTTCCACGCTTCCTCCATGCAAATGAGACTACACTTCCTCTAAAATACCCTCCGCATCTCTATTCCTTAAATTAGTTCGCTAATAACCATGTTTTTTTATTTGTTTTTTAACATCATGTCTTACTACCTTTTCGGGATATACGCATATGTACTGATTACGTTAATCGGTTAAAGATGAGGAAGAATGAATTTAGAGGTGTACCCGCATTTGCGGGGATAGAGTGGGAAACCATTCAGGAAAAAACACTCTCGGTACACCTGACAGGGATCTAACCACGATCTCGCAGTTATCTGCAGTCTAGTCTTCCACGAGAATGATGCCTTTATAGAACATACGACCAGCGAAGCGGGTAGCGATGATATTAAACATAATAATGAAAACAACCTTTTCTGAAAGATATAATCTACGGCGGTATGTCTAATACTACAAACCAACCTTAGCACACATATGTACTAATTGATAGCAGAATTTTAAAATTATCCCACCCTATGATTTAGCGGTTAGAGTTGTCAAACACAAATCTGAGGTGCTCTGGTTTTATTCAGGACGGTAGGGGACAAATATAGTTACTATTTGTAAACTAGCTGGTATCCAATAAGAATATGTCTAGCCCCTGAGGCTGGGAGTGCCCTATGTTAAACCAGTTTGTAAGACTAATTCTAACTACATTAATGGGTAGGATAAGGAGAATTTAGAAGAAATGTACCCGCATTCTTTAGGAGGTAGGATGGGAAAACCCTTTTAAAAATCCGTATTGCCGGCTAGGATTAGAGACACCGGTAAACTAGACGAAATGAGCCTGACATTGGATCCGCGGGCCCACCAGCACGGGTAATAAAAAGCTCTCATTCTCGTGAAAATTAAATCTACCCCTCGAGAATTGAACCACTGTCTCTCATCACGTAAAACACAGTCGCGTATCAAGCAATACCCAGTCTGAGGCCCTCACAAACCAACGTATACGTAATTACGTCGTTAGGTCACGTAATGAGGTTGTTAATGCTGTAAATGTTACACTTTTAATTGATCCATCTTGGAAGCGAGCAACTTCTCTTGATGAATATGTAAACGGAAATAAAAGAGAACCGAAGGGTTGTTCCGGCCTCTTTGCGGCGCGGTCGTGTTTTGTTTCAGTCGTTGGATAAATAACCGGAGGGGTAAAGGCGAGGGAGCCAACATTCTTGCAACCATGGCAAGGGTGGATCTCGTTCAAGACCAGCTCGAGGTTTGCTCTATTCAAGTTCACTGTTTACCCCGAAAGGTAAAAACTGTCTTTCCTTGACTGATTATACTATGGCCCTATCTTATAAGCTGCATCATATCAGAACCAAGCAAGGTAAGTCTGTTAGCTTAAAGAGTAAATGGGGGGTACATACATACACTTGGGAGTATCAATTTTTAAATATTTTTTTTGCTCCTTGTCTTACCACCCCGTTCGGGCTATCCAAATTTACTCACACTGATATAGTAGGAATGAGGAATTTATGATTTAGAGGAAATGTACACACATTTTTGTGGAGGGAGAGTGAGAAATAATTTACGATAATCTATCTCTAGAGCATCACTTATTTACTCAAACTCCAGTCTCTCCGTCCCCGGCAAACAAGGCTAGACGAGCATGACGTTTGGTCCGCACGCCCACCGGTCTGGGTTAGTCTTGCTCTAATGAAGCTACATACACTTAAGCACGTCGATTAAGTCAATTTAGAAAGACCGGTAGATATTGCGACTGCGCGTTCTTTTTCTTTATTTATACGCATTGATAAGCACGTGGTCTTCTTGTCTATACTGACCTTGACAGAGAGGTCAGAGTTCGAATCCCGGCTGAGTGTGATTTACATCAGGGGTGTGCACAGGCATTTATTATAGAAAAATGAGGAGGTGGAGGAGGGTAGCGGGAAGAGAGTGAAATTTTAAATTCAATATAATATTTGTCCATTCAGTGGATATGAGACCTATTATGTTTAACTTTGCCAATACAATAGCCTATACACAATTCAACCCAATTTAATTTGAATGGTTATGCAAAAAATACTTTTACATTTCAAATGACGTGGACGCTTCACTAATCGTTGGTTACATTGAATGGAGTAACTAAAATATAATATCTATGAATGTTAATTTAACATTTTTACACGAGTCCGGGAGAGTTACAGCCAACACTCAACCCATCCACTTACCTCACTCTTGGGTACGCCTTATATTTATCGTGTTCTTCATTTCTAAATATTTTGCCAGTCCAAGCATAGACGTTCGCTCGTAAAAATAACAACTCTTTAAGATACCGTAATCGTCGCAATTACCCGCAAGCCTTCACTTCAGGTCAGTCTGTCGAGGACTTACTAACCGCATTTTTACAACCTCCACGCAGATATTTCTCTCAACTCTTTTTTTGTTCGTGCGCTGGCTTTTTACTACCGTAGTTGGAGATTTTGCTGACCCAGTCTAGCTAGCATCCTGAGAAAATAGGTTCTTAAAAAGAAGAAACCTTGAAAATAACCTTGAGGAGGGCGATCAAAGGGGGCTATTGTGGACTGTTTTGTTTTATAGCTTTCGGGGATAACCATTAACTATGAAGCTCTTTTAAAAATAAATATTAAGTTTACTATCAACATCACAAGTCGAATTTTCTAAGCCGTCACTCTCGAAATGTTCTGGATTGCTGGTGATGGAGAGGCTAATGTTCGAATACCGGTCGATGTAGGAAAGGTGTTGTTTTTCTAAAGGGTTTTCCACTCCCCTTCCAGGCATAATGAGTGGATTTATTAAAAATTGTACTTTCTTCATTCTTACTCCATTTGTGTAAATCAAATGTGTATAGCGGTGAAAAATAAAATGGTTTATTTATATAGGCCTCCCTCCCTATTCTAGCACCAGTGTTTAATATAACTGAATACATATTCTTAATATAAACTCCGTATTACCTGCATTTGTATGCAGGGATAGCAGAACATTATTTAGGTAAAAACCTTGTCAGGACACCCGGTTGGGATTCAAACCCCCGCCTCCCTTTCACCGATAAACCAGACTATAAGAGACTGACCTTTGGTCCACGTGCCAACCGGTGCAATTAGTTAGGCTTTTTAATGGGATTAGGGAAAATTGCGCCCGGGAAAACTGCGCCTTCCGAGAAAAAAGGGAAAAATTTCGCCCTCCTATAATTCATCACACAATTAGCTGGGAAATGTGCACCCCACACATTGGTTTACACACTTACAAAACAAGTACGCCCAAGGACCTATCAAAGTGTTTGAAGTGTCTAACCTAGATTCAAATAATGTAGTAAAAGGTCGTCAATAATTATTTTGGTAGCTTCAATTTATACGTTCACATCAAATACTTACAGATACACTCTAATCTTTATTTCATTGAAAAACCTAACCTAACCTAAACAACAGGCAAAGAGACAGGTGCGATGAATCGATGCACTTTGACCTCCTCAAGACCTCATGATGTGCGATGAGTTGATTTGAAATACTCACCGATCTACGCCGGTGAAAATGGTAAGGTCGTGAGAAACGTGAGAAAAGTAAGCCCACACGACCTTGTTAAGATTATATTAATTGATTGGGTAACAGGAGGAACCCACTTAAAAATAGTAGACATATCTTTTCGACACACTGTGGAATCGAATCATGGTCTCTTAAACTTGTAGTCGACAACGATAACTTATCAAGCTGCCATAGTTTACGCTTCTTTTTTTCTTTTACTTTATACGTTGTTACAACAGTTTGTTTGGGGCAGTGTTTCTCAAAATGTGGTCTGCGGCGGCCTATCAAATGTGCACAGGATCCAAGGAGGTTTAGTAATAAGTATTAATGAATTAAAGAATGTTAATCACATAATAATACAAAAATTTGAAATGCAAAAGATTAAATGTTCTGTTTCCTTGGTAGACACCACTAACCAAAATTTATGAGGTTCATAATTTAAAAAAATAACAAAAACGATTACTTATTAATTAAATGTAACTATATTATATGTTTTATCAACATTTAATTTAATAAACTAGTTTTTGTCTTGCTTTTATATACCTAAAATGGATTTGCCTAGAAACAATATGTCCTTGTCTAATTCTTTCCAGCCCTTCCCTCCTTTCCTAATTCCTCTATAAACACATGACTGATATTTAACAAATGTTGATATCTTCATGTGAAAAAATCTAAACTTTATGTTTCTAATGAAGAAATATTTGATATATTTTGACCAAAATAAATCTTTGCTATAAAAACTGCAAAAACACGACCTTTAACACGCTTTCCCTACATTCCCACCTTAAAGGGAACCAACGTAATTTTACAGTGATAAGTATTTGGATAGCAACATGGGTGGGTACACGTACAAAATGTCAGTCTCATTTAATCTAATTTTCCTGTGACCGGGAGGACAAAGTTCAGATCCTGAAGAGGTGTACAAAAGAGGTTTTTTCTTTTATTAAATGGTTACCCACTCTTCCTCCACGCAAATGCGACCATACATTTTCCCTTAAGGGGAATCATGCACGTTATAGATTGGCCATGGACCTAATTGAGTTACAAATTAGTAAATATGATAAAATTATCCCCTCCAAGAAACCCTTTCCCTCCTAATACACTGAAATATATATGTTTTAGCTCTCAATAACTCACTTGTGAGTAAGTATTTTCAGGGTTAAGATCTATGTTAGTCATCTACTCAAAACTGCCACGCGAAAATATATATATACATATATATTTGAGTCCTTTTAGCATACCAGATAATAAAAAAGTACTAAATTATATGAAGCAGAAAACACCGGTTGCAAAAAGGCTGGGAAAAGAGAGAGAAATAAATCGTTTGGGCAAGGACACATTTACCTTACTGATCAGAACCCCAAGTTGTACTTGAAGAAACAATATAAAGACTATCATACTGATAAACAGTTATTTCTATTAGTTTTGTTAGATTTTGAACCCCCCTTCACAATATTTATTCCAGCTCGTTCTTAGAATTTAAAGATTGATTTGGTTATCTGGAGTTTTCTCTACCTGTCTGCCAAATTTTAATTTTATAGCTCCTGTTTAAAGTGTTTTTTGTTCTAATTATTCACCCCATTTCCTAAATCCCCATTTTGAAATTGACAGTTTTTAGATTTTTCTTGTTAAATGAGGTACTCCTTCAACCTGTCCGCGAAATTTCAGCTTTCCGGCTTATCTTATTCTGAAAACACATACCTTTACTTTTTGCTTTATATAATATATTATAAACAAAAGTCGAGTATAACTACCCATTCGGGTTATACGCATGCATTAATTTTGCGAATGGAATGGGAATAAGGAAGTAGAACTATAGAAGAAATGTACATGCATTTGCAAGGGAGCAAATTTAGGAACCCTTTAGGTAAAAGTCCTGAACACCGATAAAGGGTTTTCGGGCTGTTCTTAAAGATAAACTATATATATCATATATAAATTATACAATGGCTAAGCCCTTATTATCTAATACATATTAAGCTCAATAAGCATACATGTATGTAAAAAAAACTATAAGCTCATGGCACATCGAATGAAAACTATTATGTATGTAATATTGTGGCAAAAGGTTAGGTGGACACGTGGATTAAACGCCAATCTCGTCTATTATCTTTTACCTGTGACGGGCGGCCGGGGTGTGAACTCCAGCCGTGTGTACCGAGTGTTTTTAATTAAATGGTTTTCCACTCTCCCTCTACACTAATCCGGATATATTCTCTCTAAATGCCGCTTCCTCATTCCTACCCCACTAGCGTAATTAAAAGTGGGTAGTCCGGCCACGTTGTTAGACAGTGCCAATACAAAATTATATAGAGATAGCCAATGAACAACAGACCCATTTTTACACTAAGCCAGCGTACAATAAGAATATACAAATTTCTAACAAAATTCAAGTCACTCTTCTTATTATTTTACTTTATGATTATATATGCCTTAAAGAAGATTAAAATAGCGAATTTGAGCAAATGTGGATATATTTCTTCAACATTCTACTTTCCTCATTCCTTTCACATTTGTGTAAATATGCAAATATCCCGGACGGATATTAGAAAGCTTAACACGCAGTTATTTTCAATATATATATTTTTTGCACCGCATCGTACTATCCAGCCGGTCTTTTCGCACTTTAATGGTGTGGAGAGTAAAGTTTTGGATTAAATTTACCCTAATTTATGTCGGGTAAGAGTATGAAGCCATTTAGGAAAAGACACCCTCAGTACGTACGGCTAGTCAGATATGGTAGGTATATCCACGTAAAAATGTCTTACGCGAAGTGATGTTCAAAAAATATGAACACCATGAGCTGTAGCTCGATATATTTTAAAAACTCGACCTCCTACAGGCAAAGGCAAAAACCAAATATCTAAAGGTTAGAACTAATCCACCATTAATTTGAAAAACATGTATAACTTTAACACAGTAAGATAAAAAGTAAATAAAAAAACTGCTACTTAAATAAGTAATTTTATGTGTAGTAGTATATATTTAATAGTTTTAAAAGTATGTGGTTGATCCTATTGAAATATTTACAAGTTCATCTATAAAAAGTTATGTCAAATATTAATAAATAAAACTCTTGCAGTTAATGGGTTTGGAAAGTTTGATATAACTAATTTAATCAGTTAAAAGAGCTTCCAAAAGAAAGAAATATATAAATAATTAAAATCGCTTCTCCAAATAAAAACACTAATAGAATCAGTTATGTTGATAAAAAATAGTTAAACAAAAAAGTTTCAATGCGCGATCCTCCTAAGAGCCGCAAGACTTTTGGAAGAAAATTGTTAAAGGAGTGAGTGATCTAAATAGGGGGGGTTAATCTCATCTTGTTTAGTTTTCTTGTAGTTATAGTTGTGTAACTATGCGGGAAGCCTGAATATGTAGTTTAATCAAATAAAATTTATTAATACTGAACATTTTATGTTTCATAGATTAAAAAAATCCTTTCATACTTTTACCATTTGTAGAACATCATAATCTATTATATTTCATACATTTTTTTAAATCTAAAACTATGATTGGATATGGATAATTGATTTTAAATTTAACTTATTTAAATTCTGTCTTGTATTATGAAGATAAAATTAACAGATCCGTTGTCAAGAATGTTTTTGTGTTAAGCAAATGATCCATTCATACCTTAGGGCCATAAATTCACAATTCCATTTATAAGCTGGAGGCTATATAGTTAGTTATCCTTTGTGCTCTAATAGTATAACCAAACCAACAATTGAAGTATTTATTATGAAACGTTCACCTTTACTCGTTTGGTGTTCCGGCGAACGAGTTTCTTCACCGATACAGTCACAGATAATGACATAGAACACAGGTGGATGTTGGAGACTGAATGATCCAGTTGGAAATTGGTTCACGTGGCAACCATAGGTTGACACTTAAGATGGTTTCTAGTTCAAAAAATTAGCAATTAAAATTAGAGAGAGTCGCACATGTTAAGTTTGTTTTTTTAATTTAATGATTCAATAAACTGCTTCAGTGGCCGCATGATCTAAGGCATCACTCTCACAATTGACTAGACTGCCGATAGCAGGAAAATCGGGGTTCGAATCCCGTTAGGCTGTACTGAGAATGGTTTTTCCTAAATGGTTTTCTTCTCTCTCTCGTTCCATTAGAATTCGGGTACACTTTCTCTAAGTTCAGAATTCCTAATTCCCTTATTCATTAACATAATTAGTACATATGCGTATAGCATGAACATATTGTAAGACACGGCGTTAATAAAAGGATTCATTATTGAGACTTAACATAAGTATTCTCAACTATGAATTCCAATATCAAAGTACTCTAAATACATTATTGTCATATTCTGAATATTGAAAAATGACACCTGGACACGGGAATCGAACCCGGGACCTTTGGCTTAGTACGCCAATGCTCTAACCACTGAGCAATCCAGGAATCATCCCATGTCCAGGGTCATTATTCACTCATATTTTAAGGCAGAGTCTATGATGGACGTGTGGAGATCGTTGGCTACAAATGTGTGATTTATTACGATCACGAGCTATCAGATAACGCACCCTCCTCCAACTCGGTAGTTGGCTTATTGCTGCCACTTGTACAATTATTATAATTGTAAGGGATTGCATATTAATGGATCAAATAACTAAAGCTATTATTTATGCTTTTTAGTGAGGATTACTCCATTTAGATATCATATTCTGAAAATTTAAAAATTACACCTAGACACGGGGTCCTAACCCGGGACATTTGGCTAAGTACGCCAACGCTAATATGATATCTAAATGGAGTAATCCTCACTCAAAAGCATAAATAATAGCTTTAGCAATTTGATACATTAGTGTCAAGTCATTTTAAGCTTCTTCTATCTTCATCATCTTCTATACTATTATTATTATTATTATTATTATTATTATTATTAGGCCTACAGTAGAGCGTCGATTAACCGAAAGCCAACTATCCGAAACGTCATTCAACCGAACGCCTGTTTTAAATAATGTAATATGGCAAATGAACGACGTGCAAGACATTAAAAAGATTCCCGCGCGGCGGCGGCGCCGTGCAATGACTTTGCGCACCACGCCCGATCGTATGATGCTCGCCACTACACTTCCTTCTCCCCTCCCTCCACTCCTCGCTTATCAGAGCAAAGTCAGTTGTTGTGTCGAACAGTTCTGTGATCTTTTGTTCGCAGTTGAATGTTTTAGTTTTGTGACTTATTGAATATTTTGTGAGTGAAATGTCGTCTACAAATAAAATAAGTCGTAATTGATGGCATGATATATTATAGGCCTACCATGTGCCAAGTTGCAAAATTTAATACTAAAAATATGTTTTGCAATGTTTATTGTATTTTTATTGCCGTAGTTGTTTCTTATATTGTTTTATGATTATTCTTAGCGTTATTTAAAATATAAAACCGAAATTTGGTTTTGTGTTTGATTATCAGAACAATTTGACAATCCGAACTACCCTTGTCCCTATTGGTTCGGATAATCGAATCTCTACTGTATTATTATTATTATTATTATTATTATTATTATTATTATTATTATTATTATTATTTTTATTATTATTAGCACCGCGTCTTACTACTCGTTCGGGTTGTACGCACTTAACGCTAATGTGTAATGGTAGGGTGATTGTGAGATGAAATGGAGGATCTACAGTTTAACGTGGAATCCGAACCATGGTAGAGGCCTGTCACTCCACACATTCACAAGTCTGGGTAGCCACGTAATCTATTGCGTGGTCACTTAGGGCACGACTAACAAACTACATTATTAAAGGCACAACACATAGTCCACTAGACCATCAATCCATTTCTGTGATTCTGTGAGAGGGGAAGCACTAATTTCACTAAATATAAATTTTTCGGCTATGCGGAGAATCGAAGTCCAAGACCTTTATCTAAGAGAGTAGACGCACTACTGACTGATCTTAGATGTTAGATTTGTTATTAAAAGAGAAAAAGGATTTTTAAAAATTGTGGCTAATTTCATCTTCCTTAAATTATTACAATTGTTTATTTTGCACGATGAAATCTAATGATAACCAATCCATGTAATTTCGCTTTGTCTCCTATGTTTTTGTTCACCAGGATGTATTTAATTATTCCAACTGTCAAGGTTGGTCAACCTGGGCCACAGAGAAGGAGAGAACAGATCCCCAGCCCCTAGGTTAAAGTTGTTGCACTCCTTTTCGAGGCTTTACTCCCTC
>CABFOV010004643.1:13910-26132 GCA_902141375.1 Timema poppense | reverse complement strand
ATGAAAATAAGTGGTTTGGATCTTATGGCTAGGATTAGACCTATATGAAGATCTACTCCTTCATGTAATAACGCAGCGTTGTCCATGGTAGCTACACAATGGATTGTGGCAACGTTTTTATTTACTTCAAATGAACAATAAGAAGTATCATTTTATTTATTCCCTAACAACGCTTTTATTTGCTTCAAATAGACCGAAATAAAATTTTGAATTAATTTCTTCGGGCGCAGTTTTTAGTTTATTTAGATAATATTATCTCTTAAAAATGACACCTGGACACGGGAATCAAAGTCGGAACCTTTGGCTTAGTACGCCAATTCTCTAACCATTGAGCTATCCAGGAATAGTTCCATGCCGCCACCTTTGACTCGGTAGTTGATTTATGGCTGCCATTTGTACAATTATTGTAATGGATTGCATATTTAAGAATCAAACAGCCAAAGCTATTATTTATGCTTTTAGTGAGGATTATTTTATCTAAATATCATATTCTGAAAATTGAAATATGAGTGAAGAATGATCCTGGGAACGGCACGATTTCTGGATAGCTCAGTTGTTATAGCATTGTCGTATGAAGCTAGAAGTCCAGGGTTCTATTCCCGTGTCCAGGTGTCATTTTTGAATTTTCAGAATATGATATCTAGATGGAGCAATCCTCACTGAAAGCATAAACAATAGCTTTGGCTATTTGATTCTTAATTTAAAAGAACAAAAACAAATTTTAAAGTTCTGGCTTTGAGGTGCACATGTTTGTGCATATGGGCTACTAATTTTTTTTATCTTCAGACCTTTCTGTGCTGTAGATATCACGCAACGCCCATAACAAACACACGGATAAAAATAGTCTTCATTATACTAACATAGAAGTAACTTTTGAACCTTAAGGATTTAATAATCGATTAAGAATTATTGTTAAATGTGTTTGCTTTTTTTTTCTATGTTCACAAGTTCATAAATTTATCAAAGGATGTAAACATGTCTGATAAGATTAAAACTTCTTATCAAATAAATAAGTTGTAGCTAGAATTAAAAATAAATATTTTAGCTTAGTGTAACTTTGTTTGTCCTCGGCTATCAGCTATCTTTAAGTAAATATAATTCATACTTGCAACGGTGACCAAAAGGTTTAAAGGTTTGCGCGCTCAATAAATTGTATGTAAGCAATAGATTAAATATTAGCAATATATGGTGCTGTTGAGGCTCAAATCCTGTCCTGTTATTATTATTATTATTATTATTATTAGCACCGCGTCTTACTACCCGTTCGGGTTGTACGCACTTACGCTAATGTGTAACGGTAGGGTGATTGTGAGATGAAATGGAGGACCGACAGTTTAACGTGGGATACGAACCACGGTGGAGGCCTGGCATTCCTCACATTCACAAGATGTCTTGTCAGAGGTGAAGGAAGGGTTTGGTAATCAGATAAATCTGTGCCGAGACCGAGGATCGAACCCCGGCCGCCAGCACAGAAGTCCGACACCTTAACCCCTAGACCACCAGGTCCCCTCCTGTCCTGTTACTTAAGGGATTGATTATTACCTACATTGTATTATAACTTGGAAGAAAGAGGATAAAAATACATTTTCTGTACCTTCTTGCAAGGATACTACAATTACTTCATAGTAAGGTATTCCTTATAAAGATACACTAATATCTACATTGAAAATTTCACTGGCCATTTATCGTAGCCTACTCTTTTTAGTAAAATGATGGTAGGTTGTTTTGAAATTCACACTCTTCATTATAATTATTCTGTATTTCTGTTGATAACCGTTGTGGTGATAATATTATTAAAATCATTATTTTATTTCAGGAACATCCGTATCTACAGATAAAAATCGCACAACTTTGGGACTGCCCTTAAAATGGGCATTCTTGAATTGGACCTAACATCTTGGGGGCTTGTGGTGACATTTATCTTTCTTCTTCTGTATTTTGTCGGATCACGTGGACACGACTTCTTCAGTAAGAGGAATGCACCTTACCTCCGGCCGCTACCCATATTTGGTAACATGAGAGCATTTGTCTTCAGACAGAAGTCTTTCGGCGAACATCTGGAATCTTTTTATGTCGAGTTCAAACGTCACAAGGTTGGAGGAATGTTCAGGTTCAACCAACCCATTTATATGATCTGTGAGGCTGAGACCATTAAACAGATCACCGTCAAGGATTTTGATTACTTCGTCGATAGGAACCTGCCATTCCCTGAGGAGTCTGAGCCTTTGTTCGTGAAAATCATTTCAGCTTTGAAAGGTAAATTTATGTTAAGTTCTGTTCCCCAGATGATTAGCCCAAGTGAAGGATTATTATAGTCTTTGATTGCATTCAAAGTAAATATTGAATCACCTATAGAGTCAGATTGATATTGGATTTTCCCTCCAGAGCATAGATCTAGCATTTTGAGTCAATTTAGAGCCATGTCCCATGTTCGCAATTATTTGTGTCGATTTAATAAGTACGTGTACTTGAAAGTAAGTGGTCACGTATTTCTTTAAATCAGTTTAACAATGTATTTACGTGACCTAAAATCTTTTTAAATTATACTAACAGTGCCTTTTATTTGAAAATGACTGCAATTTTTTCCTTGAAAACCTTGTGGTTTTGACAACTTTTGCAATTTTAATTTGTCTCTTGGATTATTTTAACCATATCCACGCACTCTTTTAAAACATATTAAAAAAATATAAAAACATTTAAACAAAATAACGAATGTTATTAAACAAATAAATAAAACACACCGCCTTTTATTTCTCTATATTCAGTGGCATGATAGGTAACAGTATATTATTACTGCGCATGCGTGGTGGTACCACAAGAGCTATGCCACGCACCCCAGGGAATAAATTCCAGGGTAATTTCTCTGTGAGTACCGAAAGCGCCCTCACCATCCTCCCACGAAGAGAGGGATGATCGGGATCAGGACACATACCCAGGTAGACGAGAATTAACTTCTCCTCATCTACCAGTCACTCATGCATGGGACCAGCACTTGGACTTGTGCCTCCATCCACCCAGGGTGGTAGCCGGAGCTACAGTAGCCCCGTGGCTTCTTTGGTGCTGACTGACAGCTCACAGATGACTTCTGACAGTCAACATTTAGGTCTATACCTAAATTTTGACTGTCAGAAGTGACAGCTGCTAAACTACATGATTTTGCATATTAAATGGTTTGGCGTAGGGATACATAGTTTGGTCTGGTAACTTTTCAAAGCCGTCAGCTGTCAGCTTTGAGCTGTCACTCAGCACCAAAGAAGCCATGGGGCTAGTGTACTTCCATTCCACTCAGAGGACCAACCTTACGGTCTCTCCGCTTTCCATTGGGTGAGGGAATGGGATCTCGTCCAATGCGCGTGGAGAGGTAGGCCCTCCACGACTAGTGCTTACAAGTAGTTAAATTGATTAAATACAATTGGCTTGTATGAGTCTTCCTATGTATTTAAAAAAAGTTTGTGTCATATATGACTATTTAGAATAAGAAACAAGAAAAATGTAGTTTTAAAAGGCTGGTCAATGTTTTGAAGACTCAAATAGTATAGTGACTATGTTAACTCGTCGGAGGAAGAGGGGAAGTGTTATCTATGGATAAATACGAAGCCTCGCAGGGTAAAACTCTCATTTTTTTTCACCCTCTTTCTATTTCGTTCATTGGTGTACAATTGTGATTGTGCTTAGATTTCTTAGGTGCGGCAAGCTAAGATGCAACCCACTTCGAAAAAATTGCTTCGAAATCTCGAAGTAGGCAAGATCTTTAAATTAAAATTGAATTTTGTGGATTTATTTGAAAACAATTTTTTTTATAAATAAAATAGTCAATAACTTCACACGTTTATTTTATTTTTCGACATAGTAATATCAAGATTTATTAAATAAGTGTTGAGAATAGTAACATTTAAATATGATTGCTTTTTAAATAAAGAGGAAAAGTTCACAGGAAATTTTATGAATGCCCACGGCAAATTTTCAAGAATCTGTGTGTATAACATTTAATCAAGTTTATCTACTTGTGCAATATTTTATCTATTGCGTCTAAAGAAAGGTGTTGTTATGAACACGGTCAAAATACTGGTCTCAGCTATAATTCCTTTCAATCCCACCTAACACACGTACAATGAACCATACAAACGTATTATTATTAACACCAGATCTTACTACCCGTTCGGGTTAAACGCACCTACGCTTATGTGTAATGGTAGGGTGATTGTGAGATGAAATGGAGGACCTACAGTTTAATCGTGGAATCCGAACCACGGCGGAGGCCTGGCATTCCACACATTCACAAGTTGTGATTAATACACGTCTTGTCAGAGGTGAAGTAAGGGTTTGTGAAACAGATAAATCTGTGCCGGGACCAAGTATTGAACCCCGGACCCTCAGCACAAAAATCTGACACCTTACCCCTAGACCGCACCCCATTCAAACGTAACTGAGATGAAATTAAACAAATCATATCGTTTTTCTATTGTTTAGAATGACTGTAATAATTCCACACATAAAGTTCGTAACAAAGGGCAATAATAATAAATTATAAGACTCAACGCAAGGATAGAAATTTTGCTAAATGAAATTACGGGCTCAAGCACTCTCTCACAGGTTCTTAAACTAAGGGTTGTGACCCCTTCGGAATTTGTGGTTACAGCAAAGATTGGCGAACTAGAGCAAATATTATTATTATTAGCACCGCGTCTTACTACCCGTTCGGGTTATACGCACTTACGCTAATGTGTAATGGTAGAGTGATTGTGAGATGAAATGAAGGACCTACAGTTTAAAGTGGAATACGAACCACGGTGGAGGCCTGGCATTACCCACATTCACAAGATGTCTTGTCAGAGGTGAAGGAAGGGTTTGGTAATCAGATAAATCTGTGCCGGGACCGAGGATTGAACCCCAGCCGACAGCACAGAAGTCTGACACCTTACCCCTAGACCACCAGGTCACCTTGAATAAATAAAATATATACTATAAAACTATTGACATTATAATATACTACAAACTTTAATTCAATATGTATTTAGTTTATTGCAGAAATAACATTATTCAGCATGATTGCATGAACACAATTTTAATGATCATTCGTATTGTTAACTGAGTTAAGATAAACTAATGAAATATTGGTTATCAGCTTATAAAAAGTTTGTAAGCGATATGCATTTAAGTTCATTTAAACATAACGGCATGTGTGCATTTTTTTCCAGTGAATCTGTTAATTTAATTATATTTTTCATTTGATCCAAAACTACTAAAAAAACGACACTTGAGTACAAAAAACTCAGCTTAATTACTACTACTTAAGGTCGTTAATAATGTTGTTTTATTAAAAGAGGTCACAAATAAAGTAAGTTTAATAACCTATGGAGTATAACGTAGTGAGATTTAGCAACATATTTAGGATACGTCCGCATGATCGGGGAAAGTAGAAGGGGAAGGGAGATTTGTTTTATTTCGGTTGTCGCTTCTCTACAAGATTTTCCCCTTCCTCCTCATCAACAGTACGACGATGAACATTGTCAAGGTCGTTCCTGGCCCATTTCAACCTAGTTAACGTTCAGTAGAAGCAAGTGGTGAGTGGATGATTTTTTTTTATTTGCCGCCTTGCGTTGTAGTTGTGATCAACGAAGGTTACGTTCTAAGAGGCGTGGCTTCACCAACATGGGACAACTATGAACTATTGAAGCTCTTAAGTGCGTCATATGTTTTGCTATTCTGTTCGTGAGCGGAGCTAATGAAAGAGGACTCCACATATAGGTAAGTCATTTAGTGATATATAATATAAACAATGTTATTATTCTAAGAACTTGAACAATTTTTTAACAATAAACAAACAACTCTAGTAAAAGCTCATATATTAGCGCGTATTCTCGCGGGTGGGTGATTAAAGAGGAGACTTTTAATTGAACGGAACTTATATTAAATATCAGCATATCTCACACATGTGAATTACTGATGAGGAAAGTATAATTTAGAGGAAGTGTTGGCTTACCCATATTTGTATGGAAGATATAATATTTAGCACCACGTCTTACTACCCGTTCGGGTTATACGCTTTAAGTACTAATAACGCTAATGGATTAGGAATTGGGAAGGTTTAATTAGAGGAAATGAACCCGAATTTGCGTGGAGGGAGAGTGGAAAACCATTTAGGAAAAAAACCTCAGTTCACCNCCCCCCCCTCAGTTCACCCGACCGAGATTCGAACCTCGTGTATGGAAGAAGAGTTGGAAATCACATACAAAATACACCTTCATATACACTGCTGCGATTCAAATCCCTGCCTCCATATAATCCTCCAGTCATACCAAACGATATTAATGCCTTTGTCAGCTTGCCCATCATTTTTGGGCTCATCAGAGCTGTAGCCTGTTTTTTGGTTGGAGGAACGGCTTAGAAAATTTAAACATAACTCTTTGTAGCCAACATTGATAACTTTTTATTATAAATACCAATAAAATAACAAGTATTATAGTATCTATCAAAAGTGACAACAGCAGATAATGTGAATTTTCGTATCAATATGTTAAAATCGTTTTAGTAACTTTCTTCCTACTAAAATCAGGATATAGTTAATTTGTAGGATAAGCCATGAATAAGTCTTAATTAAGTAGTTTTTCTTCTGTTTAATTTATTTTTTAATTTTTAGTACTACATTCTTACTAACCGTCCACGCTTTTGTATTAATTACGCTAATGATTTTAGGGATTAGTAAGGTAAGACTTGTAGGGAGAGAGAGAGTGGAAAACCATTTTGGAAAATACCTCAGTACTCCCGACCGAGATTTGAACCTCGATCTTTCCCTCATCACCAGGCTAGTCTACTGCGTGAGTAGCGCCTTAGACCTTGTGGTCATCAAAGCGTGTCTTCTGTTTAGTTAACTATATATTCTCTTTTTGCATTTTAATATATGTTATAGCAATATTTGTACAAAATTTGTCTTTTTGAAGTCAAATATTTTCAAATCTACAACATTAAACGTGATTGATTATTCTTTGGTTGTTGCAAATATTTCTTAAGTTTTTATCTTCTGAGATAATCACACATGATAATGTTTGAACGTATAATATGTTTTCTATTGTTGTTTTGAAAAAAAAAAGTGTTTACGTTAGCTTTTATCTTTCTTTATCCTTATCTAACGGCTATCATCAAGTAAACATCAACCAATCATGTCTGCAACATACATATATACAGTCTAAGGAGTCGTGCCTGCAATAGATTGAATTACTGGTGAAGTGATTCAAATTTATGCCGGGTAATTTATACTGTTTCTCTAATTGTTGATATATGGGTGGCCTGGCGGTTTAGGGGTAAGGTGTCAGACTTGAGTACTGGGGGGACGGGGCTCAATCCTCGGTCCCGGCACAGGTTTATCTGATTGCCAAACACTTCCTTCCCCTCGGTCAAGACGTGTATTAATCACAACTTGTGAATGTGGGCAATGCCAGGCCTCCACCGTGGTTCGGATCCCACTTTAAACTGTAGGTCCTCCATTTCATCTCAAAATCACCCTACAATTACACATTAGCGTAAGTGCGTATAACCCGAACGGGTAGTAATACTCGGTGCTAATAATAATAATCTATTAATTGATTAGTAAATTGAGTTTTCTCCTCTCTCTCCGTACTAATACTCTTATGAAAAACCTCACCAGCCCTTAATCCTACCTGGTATTTAAAAATATCAAGGATGTTAAATGTACGACAAATAATGAAAACCATCGGCACGTTATTTATTTGTGTATAGCTACTGATTACACTAGAGGGTTTTTAAAAATCTATATCCTGATTTTGGCAGAAAGATCGTTCTGAAAGACCTTTACTATACCAAATTACTACCATACAGTGGTGCACACGAATTTCGATACAATAAATACTGGTGCACACGAATTGCGAAACAACAAATACCGGTGCACATGAATTGCGAAACCACTAATACTGGTGAATACGATTTGTGAAACAACTAATACTGGTGCACACTAATTGCGAAACAACTAATACTGGTGAATACGAATTGCGATACAGCAAATACTGGTGCACACGAATTGCGAAACAACAAATACCAGTGCACACGAATTGCGAAACCACTAATACTGGTGCACACGAATTGCGAAACAACAAATACCGGTGCACACGAATTGCGAAACCACTAATACTGGTGAATACGATTTGTGAAACAACTAATACTGGTGCACATAAAGAGAGACAACTAATACTGGCGCACACCAATTGTGAAACAATAATACTGGTGCACACGAATTCTGAAACAACTCATCCGAGGTTAGTAATACCCTTACACGAACTGTGGAGTAAAAATTAAATTCATAATGACTTTGTTCAAAATGGAAAATGGAGGTTAGATTAGGATAGTTAAGGTAAGGTTGGACTAGGTTAGGTTAGGTTAGTTTAGGTTAGGTTAGGGGTTAGGAGTTGAATAGTATTTCAGGTTGTTCCGAAATCCATGTGCACAGGCTGACAGGTATACTTTATTCCGAAATTCAACATTAGGATTCTTGTATGAAATAAGGCCTTACATAACGGTTTTCTCAGCAAAGCCAGAGTTGTGTAAGATGCACTTTTTCTTTTTATAGCACTGCATCTTACTACCTATTCGGGTTAAACACTATGCACTTTAATACTAGAATAAACATAAAACCCAACAACCAAGGAAGCAATTAACCAATTACATGTTTTTTGCCCATGCCAATAATAAAACCCAGGACACTTAGTTAAGTATATAGTTGAGCTAAATAAACAAATATGGTAAATTTAATAAAATATTATCTTCATAGGCAAAACAAAATCACAAAGTATTATTGGTTTAACAAATTTTTTCTCATCCTTACTTAAAAATTTAATTTTAATTTTACTTGAGAATTAAAATGGAATGGAAGGGGAAGCGAGTAAAGGCCATTGTTTTTGCAGTTTTTTGACAAAAAAAATTTTTTTGGCCAAAATTAATATAATATTGTTCAAGTACAAACAAAGAATTTAATTTTCTTCACATGATGACCTCACAAATTCTTGAGTATCTGTCAAGGTTGTTCTGGAATTTAATGACAACTTTTTCTTTTCATTTAAAAAGTTTGTCATCTAATGCCGCTATGCTCATAAAGGATATTTAACAACTGTTGAACCGTGTGAAGAAATTTAAACTCTATGTTTGTACTGGGGCGATTATTTTTTGTTGCCAAAAACATGTTTTAACATAAAAACTCTAAAAACATTTACCCTTTTCCGCGTTACTTACATCCCCACCTTAATAGAATATATTCGATCATGAGGAGGAAATTTGGAGGAAACTCACCCACACTAACGATAAGAAAGGATGGGGAAACCATAGTAAAGAATCACACTTGAAAACCCAATCCTGTGTATCCAAATGAGATTATAGCTGTTACTTCACTGTCATGGTCAATCCAGTGCACCGCGAGCCTAGTAACTCAAACAACGTGGCCACTGATGCGGGTATCATTATAATGGAATGTCATCCAAGAAATAATAGGTACATTTATCGTTGACAGAGGCAGTTTGAAGCTCTAAGTCGGTTCGAGTAGCCTTGTGGAGGGTTTAAATATTGTTATATTCAGTCGTAATTTGCCATGCTTTCTCAAACTTAATTTAAAATCGTGCCAATAAGAGTCATCCTCCACTTTATATGTACTTAAAGTAGTGTAAATTTCACTAAGAAGCGTTACCTTAAAATTAACGTAATTATTTAAAAGGTTTTTGCTTTGAGCAAGACAAATAAAGTCTTCCAAAAAGCTCTCAGATACCTTTATGAGTTGACTCTTGGTATGTTTAATTAGAGGTATGAAAGAGCGTTTTATTTGTAATGTTTCTTAAAACCTTTCATCCTAATTCCATGGCGTCAGGCCGAAATGGAACCGTATTAACTGATAGTGCCAACATCTGCGGATAGAGGGTGTAATGGAATAATCACAACGAGTCTTCTAGCCGTTGGTCTCAGTTTTCTATATAAGACCCACTACTTGTTCACCCAAGTAGCTCCTCATTTTTCCTCACGAGGCTGAGTTAACTCCTCTTCAGGCCCATTGCTTCACAGAAAATATACTGAAAGTGCCGGGGATCGAACCCAGGACCTCTGGATCTGTAGCTAGGAACTCATCACTAAATCATAGATGCGGTCATTCTAAACTTATTTTAATAACGTTAGTGAAATTAAGGTGAGAAAGGTAGAATTTACATTAAATGTACCTACATTTTAGTGAAGGGAGAACTGAGGAACCACTTAAGGAAAAAACTCTCAAATCACCCGGCTATGAAATGAACCTAGAACTACCTGCTACCAGAAAACCAGACTAGATGAGTATAACAATTAGTTCGTTTGCCCACCTGAATGAGTTTTTTTTAAGCTAACTTTAATTCCAGTCCCACACGTTAGTAACGTATCACTTGCGTGAGGTGTCTCAAGAAACAATAGCCAATAAATCAAATGTGATAAAAACACTGAATTAAAAGTATTAAACGTTTTAATGTGAAAGTCCAAATTAATGTGGAATGTAAAGCTCTTATTTTCGTCAGACCCGCCTCGGTGGCGTAGTTGGCTAACGCGCTTGTCGTGTCGAGCTCGACTGCTGAGGACGGGGAGATCGAGGTTCGAATCTCGGTCGGGTGAACTGGGGTGGCTTTTCCTAAATGGTTTTCCACTCCCCCTCCACGCAAATGCGGGTTCACTTCCTCTAATTCAACCTTCCCAATTCCTAATCCATTAGAGTAATTAGTACTTAAAGCGTATAACCCGAACGGGTAGTAAGACGCGGTGCTAAATATAAATAAATATAAATATATTTTCGTCAGAGAGAACCAAACAAATATCTGGTGAACGTCATCACGTTCTTTACTTTGTATTTTATTTACATCTGATTAATAGATAAAGCCATTTTTAATAATATCATGAGAGCGTGATGATAATTTTAATTTTAGAAAGAGATGAACGATTTTCTCAGTGGCAGCTTGTAGCCTGTTGATTAGGTGAAGGGACTGGGTTGGGTGAGAGGGTACCTATAAATTATAGGTTTTATAAAAAATAAATTTTAAATTGAGTTTTATATTTCTTAAATTATTACAACTATGCAATTGATCAGTTATTTTGTGTCTCAAAGATAAGTGAAAATGTGATCAAAATTGAAAATTTGTTATCATGTAAAGTATTATCAAATTCATTTTAATAAAAAAATTAGAGTTTTTATTTTGATATTAGTGCTAAACAGTGCCTAGAAACTAAATTTAGTCATAATAATTGTAACGGATTTCGAGGGATTTTTTAAATTTATTTTTTCCCTCTTTTTTCCCCCCCTCAGTATACTACCTTTAATTTTAGAGTTAGAACCCGCCTCGGTGGCGTAGTTGGTTAACGCGCTAGTCATGTTGAGCTTGACTGCTGAGGACGGGGAGATCTAGGTTCGAATATCGGTCGGGTGAACTGGGGTGGTTTTTCCTAAATGGTTTTCCACTCTCCCTCCACGCAAATGCGGGTTCACTTCCTCTAATTCACCCTTCCCAATTCCTAATCCATTAGCGTAATTAGTACTTAGCGTATAACCCTAACGGATAGTAAAACGCAGTGATAATAATAATAATAATTTAGAGTTAGATGTCTAAGTGCAAAAATATAATCGGGTGAACATTATGAAAACAGTAAATATCAAATTTTAGCCCAATCAGTAAAATGGTTTCGGCTCTAGACCGAAATACAGACACACACAAAAAAAGATGGCATCACAAAAACAACTTTTTCAGTTTAGTGGGTCATTAAACGTCAATAACCAATTAAATCTCGAATTCAATTGTTTTGACAATCACAATACTTTCTCATCCCGAGGAGCACGAGAAAGTAAGAACAAAACCCACATGATAGTTTCATTTTAAAACCTGGTAATACGTACATATTCTTAGATTTTCGAAATTTTAAAATTTAAATATATATCTTGTATTATTATTATTAGCACCGCGTCTTACTACCCGTTCGGGTTATACGCACTTACACTAATGTGTAATGGTAGGGTGATTGTGAGATGAAAATGGAGGACCTACAGTTTAACGTGGAATCCGAACTACGGTGGAGGCCTGGCATTCCCCACATTCACAAGATGTCTTGTCAGAGGTGAAGGAAGGGTTTGGTAATCAGATAAATCTGTGCCGGGACCGAGGATTGAACCCCGGCCGCCAGCACAGAAGTCTGACACCTTACCCCTAGACCGCCAGGTCA
>CABFOV010004642.1:0-50398 GCA_902141375.1 Timema poppense | reverse complement strand
CCTCCTCCTACGCCCACGAAAACCCTCACACACGTGTCGATTATTATGTCTCATACACTGGTCAATTGAATTCTAATCTCTAGCACAACTCCGTGAACCTCTCTTTGCTCTTGCTCGGTTTTGTTCGAATACATACTCGTAAACAAACCCTGTGGAAAATGATTTTAGTGCGCGATTCTTAATAAATAATAAGTTGATAATGTTCTCTATGTGTGTTTTTTACTTAATATATATAATCTGTACTTATTAAACGCGAGTGTTTAGGGGAGCTCCTCTCGCAAATTAATATTCATTAGAAGACCAACCTCAGATCCAGAATATCAAGACCATCGCTCCCAGGTATTCTTGGATCTCCCGTCAAGACAACTCTCAAGGTAGGATCTACACAGTTCATCTTATTAAACAAACGTTCAACTCCCGTCTCTGTTTTAGTGTAACTAAAACTGGTCCTCCGAAATCAATTACTTTTTTTTTTGTTAGTCTTAAATACATTTAAAAGACAGATCGCTCATACAATGAGATTTAAGTAAATATTTGCATTTTCGATAAAGGAGATAGAAAGCTTGTGCGGTGCACCATACTATTTATTTTATATGTTTTTTAAGATAGTTTACAATCTACATGAAACAATTAATAATTAAACTGAAACTAAAATAAAATATGCTCTCTGTAATATCATTACTCACGTAGCACATTTCTTGCAGACATGATTCCAAACACAAACTCACCTGAAAAGAAAAGGATAAAATAAATAAGTATGTACCTAAACATATGTTTTTTAATAAAATGAAACAAATAAGCTATTATAGAAATGTAAAGCTCTTCGTAAGACTGAAATAAGGGGTTTGAAAAGGAAATTTATAAGATTATATAAAGGAAACGTATTTTGGAGTAATTTTCTACTTAAATTAATATTACCATTTTTATATAACATGTTTAACTTGGAATACAAGTAGAAATATCACTAATTATTGTCTATGAAACACTCGGACCAAAGCTTAAGTTAAATAAAAAGAGTCTGGCATATAGTTTGGACCAAACAAATGAATGAATGTTGTCTGGAGAGAGGATTATTATTTGGGTCACATGTAGAATGGAAGGAGTAGAGCTTTAAAATGTTTTATCCATTCAAAATTTCTCATACCGGTCAAATGTATAGATTATGTAATAATAGTAAAATTTTTTAATAATCCATAATATTGCTCTTTATTATAATGTCCAAATGGATCATTGATTGTTAAATGTGAGACTCTTTTAGTTGTACATTATCAACGATAGTTTATACAGGGAATTTAACATTTCTGTAGAGAATGATAGATTTTAATTCCATTAGATTATATCTAATAATTATGAAAAGCGGCTCTACGTCCTTTTGAAAGTAAGCAGATATGACCATCAACATTTTATTAAACATTTATATAAGATTTAAATAGTAATTCAATGTCTTCAAAACATTTCAATTAATGAGTCATAAGGTCTTGCTATGGCCCCCACGGCTAAATCCACGGAGATCACCCAATCATGGTGAGCTCGCTACGTGTTGGGTGTCATTTTCTATAACCAGTGGACGCTGACAAGCACTGCGGTTTGTAACGCTACGTGGTGGTCTTAAGTAGCTATAACCTCCGGACGCTGACAAGCACTGCGTCTTGCAACGCTACGCGGTGGTCTTCATTTACTATAACCTCCGGACGCTGACAGGTGCTGTGGCTTGTAACGCGACGCAGTGGGCTCCAGTTACTATAAACTCCGGATGCTGACAAGCACTGCGGGTTGTAACGCTACGCGGTGGTCTTCAATTACTATACCCTCTGGATGCTGACAGGTGCTGTGACTTGTAACGCGACGCAGTGGGCTCCAGTTGCTATAACCTGCACGCTTATTACATTTTAGTACTGTAACGCCCCCACCTTCCTATTTGCGGTATTACATAGGAGCTAATTAATTATTCGTCTAATCACGCAGTAGGCTATAAATTCAGTTTATTAGAAGATATGTGAACAATTAATTCACTCCGAATATTACTTGACCTTTTATATTAGTTTCCCTCAATATATAACACCGTTTTAATAAAAGAGATATATAAATTATATATAACGTTGGGGGTTTTAAATTGTACGTCCTATTACTTGTTGAACCTAAATGCGTCTGATTAGACAGCCTCGGGTGCTGTTTCTCAGAGTACATCAAAACCTTCCCTAGTAGCTAACGTTGGAGACTCCTCCTTCATCATGCAATTTGAGAGCCAATTACAAGAGTTCTCTGCCTTCTGGTTGGCTGGACAGTGGCATCCCAAAATGCATTAGAAAATTGTAAAACTGGTTTGAACGGAAATAATCTGCCGATTTGGTGGTAATTATGGATTGAAAATAAACAACGATAGACGTTGAGACATTTTGGTTTTTTAATTGACCATTTCACCCAATAAGGCTAATTTTAGTCAAATTAAAAATAGATTTACTTTTAATTTGCCTGAAAGGTTTAAATATGTTCAAATAAAAAATAACTAACAAAAATAATATCATTAAAAATGATAAAATCTAAATTCAAAATATGAAATATAAAATAATAGTCTTCCAAACAGCACTCTCATCAATGAATAAAGTATGTAGAGAAATTTTCCAACAATACTTTGCAGAAAAACATATTAATTGAATAAGAGCATAACTTATCCTTGGATTTCAAACAATAGAGAGGCTCTAAATTAAGGATATAACATTTTAAAACTTGAAATTACATGTTTTTGGTATCACATTATTTAGGTAAATGTATGGATGAAATTGAGTATAGCTATACATTTTTATCTGGTTCAATGTCTACGTCATCTAGGGCATCACTTTCGTGCTAGACTAGACTGCCAATGATAGTGAGATAAGAATTATAATCCCAGTCAAGTGATGTTAGGGTGGTTTTACCGACATGGTTTTACTCTCTCCCTCCGTGCGAGTAGCGGATACACTTCTTCTAAATTCAACCTTCCTTATTCCTAACTGATTAGCGTAATTAGTACGTTTGCGTATATCTTGAAAAGACAGTAAAACGTATTGAAAAAACTAAGACATTAATATGGGATATTCAAAATAAAATATTCATAATATTATTATTGATGTTAGTAATATTAATAATATTTAAATTAAAAGTATTTCATGTGAATGTTTATAGGATAAATATTTTTTATATCATAAATACTGCACTCTGTACACCTCATATTATGAATGTCAAGTTATACTAAATTGTTATTAGCTTTTTCTTAACAATGGTACGAGAAAAGTATAAAATAGCAAGTTTTACCCCAATAATTCGTGAATTGTAATGAGTTGAAATCATTGAATAGTTATTTTATATTATAAATGTATACATTTGTTAAAATTGTGGAATCAAATTTTTGTTTTTGAATTTCCTTAAGCATCACATAAATATCATCTTCTATTTTTTATCTTGTAAGATAAATCTGCACTAATATTTAAAATATCTAATACACAAGACACACTAACTTACTTTTCGATTTGTTACGAATTTGAGCTTTGTTTAAAATCTGTAACTACACCTAGTCAAATTGGATACCATTAGGAATTGTTCACATGAACTCAAACAACACAAAAGCATTAGAAAAATAACAAAATCTAGAAAAACTAAATTACCTATTTATTCCTTCTTTTTACTGTGTTGGGGAATCACAGCATTGAAATTAGGAGTAGGTTAAGTATAAAGATGAGAGTGAACATTTATATCCCCTCTATTGAGTATTTGGATAAAGTACTTGAGGTAAAAATAAACGTGAATCCACTAAGGAGTCATTAGGAGCGAAGTTATTGGTCATTAAATAAGGACTTAACCCAGTCCACACGACCTTAACCCTACATTAGAAGCAAGAAATAATGATGGGTAAATGTTCAATATCTGTTTTGGAGCATTCTTTGGAAAGATTTGAAGAAAGAATTTTACCAAGAATAAGTTTTTTTTAATGTTACAATATTTATTCTATTCGTGGATTTAATTTACATTCAAATTTAATTTTAAAGACTCAATTTATAAATAATAATAATAGTTTTATTGTTCATCAATAAAATCTCGGTTCGAGTGCCTTTCTATTCTATGAATGTCATTTTGTTAAATTAGCAGACAACCATTTTAAAATTATAATCAGTGTTGTATACAGTAAAAATAACATAAAAATAACAAAATATATAGGATTATACCTCTAGATCCTAAAATACTTATTATAACCACACTTGTGAAAAGAGAGTTAATTAAGTGTTTTATGTATTTGGATGTTTAATAATAACGTGTGTTTGCTTATTCACAATTAAACCCACTTATTAACAAGGAATTGAAACCGTGACCCATAGCTTAGTAGCGTAAATACTCTAACCACTGATCTAGCCAGTAATCATCACGTGTCCAGGTCATTCTTCACTCAAATTTTGAGGCAGAATCAGTGACGGACGTGCAGAAATCATCAACTACATAAGAGTGATTAATTAATATATCTATTTATCAGATAACGCAGTCGCCTTCAACTCGATAAGGCTTTAAGCTGTTATTATTATAATTATTCCCATATCCAGATGTCATCTTTCAATAGAAAGAATACAGGCTCATTTAGTCTGATTACTAATTATGTAGAGCAAGGCGTTAGACCCCCATTAGGGGGTTGAATTGAGGGGGTTATCAAAAATGTTTTCCCAATCTACCTCCACGAAAATTGGTGTATACATATTTTCTATAATAGCATCCTTATTCCTGCCTCATTGGTGTATTTAAGTATTCAAAATCTGATGGTTAGTGAAACGTTGTTTAATAAATGTAGGAACTCCGACCAAAAAAAGGATTTTGAAGATAACACCATTTAAAACATTGGTAAACCTTTTAATAATATTGCTGCCAAATATGTGTGTATTTAAATGTTGTTTTCATAATCTAGGTTCTAGAGTGTTCATATAAGACAATAGAAAAGTACTTACGACTGCTGAGGAATACACTTAAAGCAGACTATAAACTTACCGACTTTATTTATTCCTTGCGTCATAGGAATACTCAGTTTTGACCATGCCAGTATTTGTACAATAATCTCTTAGATGGTATTATCTATCGTCTAAATCAGAAATAAGCAGCTTGTTTGGTATCACGCTATGTATAGGTTTTATAAGGGTGGGCCCTAGTTAATAAATGCTGAGAATAATATTTTGACCTTCATACTTCTTATATAGTAAATAATAATAGTTTATTTTTACAAACACAATTATTTTTTGTTTGCTAAATACTTGGTGGACTAAATAAAATCAGTCAGCGAGTTGAGCTCGGCCCGCTGTATTAAAGTTGTTGATCGCTGGTCTAAATAATAACTATCAAGGACAAGAAAATAAGAGAGACACTATTGTATCTAAATGCTCGTATATGATGGTGATTAAACAAAACAGATCACAGGAATAAAAATGTTCCTGTATATATAAAAGGACTTTTGGTAGGAGGGTCCTTTTGGAAATCCTTTTATTCTACCAGAATCTAACTAAAATCCATAGCAGTATTCTGGTAAGAAAAAACCATTCCAAAATTCCCTCCATACTAAAATCACAATATACCCTTCCTCTGTTTTGAGTTTAACATGTAACACACTTGTTTGCTTTTATTCAATCCAGACTAAGTAAATTATTCAAAACCGGAGGTAGAGTGATTAATCTCAACTACTGCATGCCGCAAGGTGCACTGTGACTGTTCACTGGAAAATGTTCTATTTTTTATTTCAATGAATGGACGAGCAGTTTCACCAAGTTTATTTAAAACCTCAAAATATTTAACAAAAAAAATCTGTGTTAGATAGAAATAATAAGATGTTTTAAAATGATATAAATATTTTCTGTATTTCTTCAACATTTTTCAAAGCAAAGAATTAAAAATAACACATTTCATTAAACTTTGAAATACTGGTTAAGTGGAAGCTAAGTTTTGCAGCTTCATTAAAGTTTTTTCACCTCTCCAGGTGGAGTATGACTCCCTGTACCGCTTTACCGTGAATAGCTAAAAAAAACTTTAAATTAACTATCTTATTGATATTAAGGAAACTTTGTATTCACCTCTGACATATGTTTTGTACAGAATATGTTTGTGTTATTAGGTAAAACTCACTGTGTGATTACCTTAAGCGCATTTTTTTATGTTAAAATCGTAACGTTTTAAACAACGTGACGACTGGTGTGAGTAACTTCAAAACCAAAAAAACAGAGATAGATTAGACTTTATATTTGTGATTAGTGAAGTTATGAATATTTAACTTTTGTGTAAAACTTTATGCGCTAGATTCTATGACCACCGATTCGAGTATTTAAATCACCTAACTATAGAAAGTGAAAACTTACTCTTGGCATGCATACCTTGGCTAAGCCTTGTTTGTGATTGTACACCAAATAAAAGACTGACGACATAATCCTCGTGATACCTGATGTAAGTAACTTCGATAAAAACGAACATACACATCAGAAACGTGGTATATTACTTTGGGATACTGCCAGAAGTACACTTGGGTTTTTATTTATTATTTTAATTACATTGTGAGTGTGGTGCCTCAGATCGCATAACTTCTGGTGTAAGTAACTTAAAAACCAATGAATACGTACCAATCTAAGTCGAGAATTATTCTCTAATACAATTCTAGTATAGCAAGAAATTATTAGCATTTTTTTTGTGTGTCATTTCACCCATTATGTGACCAGTATAGTATCAAAACAATACATTTTCTTCTAATTTTGATAAATAAAAATTCTCATTGTACTGCATTAGTAAAAGGTTTACACAACAGAACCACTTTACATTTTTTAGAGGTTTTTCCCTGAACAAAGGGACTTTTGGTTTAAATTAAAATGGCAAAAATAATGTAACCCAGTCATTAAGCACGTGGACCAAGCGTCAAGTTTATCTAGTCCTCCATGCCGATGTCAAATAGGTCAGGGTTTAAACGAGGTTGGTTGTACTGAGGGTAGTTTTTCCTAACTAGTGTCACACTCTCCCTCCCTGTATGTACAGGTACATTCTATAAAAATTGTACTTTTCTCACCCCTGTCCTAGCATTGTTATTATGTGTGGATAGTCTAGATATCCCGTAAAATATAGGATGAGCTGTTGTTTTTTTTAAAGAAATTCAACATAGCTCTGCTTGAAGAAGGGTGGTTGGTACCTTAAAGAATAATCCATATTTCACTGGTTTAATATAACTTAAGTTTTCTAGATCAGAGCGAATTGTCCAACTCTCCCAAAGTTAAATAAAATGTTCCAAAAAGTGTAGTCCACTTGATGAAATATTCTAACTGAAAGTGTAAATGAAATAGACTACATCACTGAGACCGAGTCCCATATATAAAATGACCCTTCTTTATCTCCCAGTGGACCTTCGTGTTCGACATGGAATGGCACATGATCCCCATATGGTGTTTCAGTAATTTCTTTTAATGGTGTGGAGGGGGGAGGTATTTGACTAAATTACACTCCGTCCTACCGAGATTACAGAGCTATGTCAGTTAACCAACCAGTGTAACGCACTTACTCATGTAAAATACCAACTCGTGTAACAGATGTGGAAAAGATGTTTCAAAAATGAGAAGAAAAGAAAAAATATATACGGTAGAAAATGACTTTACCAAAAATGTTGAGTATTATAAAACACAGAAAAGCTCTTATCAAAAACAAATGTGTGGCTGTACCTTATGTTGAGATCATTTGAAGAGGACAAATCTAAATTAAACATCATTCTATAAAATGTATTAACAGAGCTTTTGTAACTTTTCATTTATTTTAAATTAAATTACAATGACAAATGAATACTTCATATGATAGTCATTATAAAAATATAAATCATTTATACATACATCCATTCATCCATACATACACACATATCTAAACTCACCGTTCCCTTATGAAGTATGCAAGAAAATGTGCGTATATCTAAAAATAAAAAAACTCCGTACATCTTAATACATCCTCAATAAGTTTCTCCACACTTCCCTATCCTTCCATATTCCCCTCCATATTCCCCTCGCTTCAACAACCATAAACTCTTGTTCCCACGTTTACTCACGTATTATATGGCCTACACCTTCCAGTTGATCCACACACTCTACCTTCATATATTTGCTTCGTCAATCAAGCCACACTAATCCACTCAACAAGCTGAAACCACCGTAAGACGCTTATTTAACAATGCCATATTGGATTCTCTTTCAAACCGCATTTTATTTATAATTGAAAATTTAATGTAATCGATATACAATTATAACTATATAAAGAGCACAATTATCATAAAAATATATTTCTTGTACATTACAGAATATAGCTCAGTTGTTATTATTTTAACAGCCCTGATCATACCTAGATAAAATTAGAACTGCATAGAACGATATTAAATTATGGTTCTATAAAAGTAATAAGTAATCTTTAAATTTGTGAATATCAAAATACAGGTTTCAGGATTAGTTAAGCCAAAGGTCATGGGTTAGATTCCAGTGTCAAAATATAGAACTATATTTATTTAATATCTAAACAGAGAGAGTAATATATTCTGAAAATTGAAAAATGACACATGGACACGGGAATCGAAACCGGGACCTTTGGCTTAGTACGCCAATACTCTTACCACTGAGCTATCCAGGATTCGTCCCGTGTCCATGGTGATTCTTCACTCATATTTTAAGGATGGACGTGCGGAAATCATCGGCTACAAATGTGTGATTAATTAATATCACGAGCTATCAGATAACGCAGCCACCTATGACTCGGTAATTGGCTTATTGCAGCCAATTGTACAGTTATTATATTATTCAGAGAGTGTAATAATTAAATTACGTTCATCTTGTGTGTTGATATTCATTGAATGTATGCTTTTAAATTAAAATATATTATTTTATAAGTTATAAAAGCCCTCCAGAGTCACAGATCTGGTATCTGATAACTCGTGGAACTATTGGCCGCTCATATGTAGCTTACGATATCACACGTCCATTACAGACTCAGCCGTAAACTATGAAACATGAATGACTGAGCACCAGAAAAATCCCAGCTAGGTAGCAATTGGACTTTTAAAACTGTATATCCATTTAAAGCAGTCACCAATAAAGGAACATATTCATTAAACTGACCTTAAAATACATCATGCGACATTTTTTATAAATAGATGCAGCATTGAGAGCTTGATAAAACAGTCTTTTACTTTCAAGATTTTCAGGACAAACGTTTATAGCTGTATCTGATAAAGATAGCAACATAATATGAGCCCACAAAATGTATTTAACTTTTTTTCCAGTTTAGGAGTCCTTTTGTCAATAAATGTTTTTTATTTAAAATGGTTACGACCAAAATTATATAAAATTTTACCAATTTCATATAAATGACCTAAAATCGAATTTTTTTAAACCTCACAGAATTTTTCTAATACCTGAATATACTATAGAGCCCGTTATTTATGTCCAGGAAAAGTTTCATGTGTCAGATGTAAATACTTTTTTTAAACTAGATTTAAAAGTGTATATATAATTGTAATAATAATTAACTAAATTGAATTAACTTTTATAATAGATAAAACATTTTCTCGCTTAATTATTGAAAAACCATTTCTTATAATAAAATTTACAATATTTTTATGTACCACATAATGTTCTATACATAAATAAGATGTAAGAAAATTAATCATATCTAATAACAATTTTGAAAATATGTTTTATTCTTGCACACATTAATTATTTTGAGGAAAAAATCTTTATTTTTATATAAAGATTTTGAGAACCAAATCTTTATTTTAATATAAAGCAAAATAAGTTTGGATAGTTTTCAATAGCCGAAAATTAATGCTTTTGTGAAAACGGCCTATTTGCAGACTTAGTCAAAGTAATTCGCATAACACCAAATATGCAGGTTTTTTTTTGTTTGGTGACTTTTACCACCTGAAAACATTCTGACTTAACAGTAACATTTCGCTTGAATATTACCCTGTAGATGTTGTATAAACATAAATGGAATGCTGTCAAAATTATCCAACTTAATTTAAATCAAATATTAATCATTTGAATTAGTGATTAAGGTTTATAAATTCATATTAATAGCATTTAGACATTATATGATAAAACTTATAAACTACAATAAAAAGAAAATAATCATATAGTTATGCTACTCTTCCTATAATCAATGTACTAACTAATTTTATCAAGGAGTTCGAAGGTAATATAAAGCAATATAATTTTTAATCAATTTGGTCAAAATTATATTGTTTATTTAATAATAATTTCATTAAAAATTAATTTCACAATATTCTGTTGATAAAACATTCAAACTAATATCAGAATAGTGAATGATTTTAACATTTTTTTAAATATATGTTTAGACACAATTTATCAAAGCAAACAAAGTCACATCACTTGAAAATAAACATTCTAATAGATAAATGAAAGTATCTCAAAAATGTCGAATGATTATGGAATCACCCCAATGATTTCTCTCTCTAGCTCACAAGAGAGTCCAAGCGTTTACAACAATAATCATCAAAAAACTATTGATATAAGCCATATCATTCTTTTTCTCTATCCCTGAGTTGTTCACTTAAGTTATGAGTACTAATTTAATTTTTTTGGTCGTAAGCCTTTTGTACGAATAATAAAGTTTTTGTTTGGAAAGAATAAACTGTGGCCTTTCATAAACATTTTAATGTTAAATCAAAAGATTGTATAATGAAATTTTTTATGATTATACAAAATCTCAATATATTTTTATAAAATATCTGAAAGTTGTCTTTTTAATAATTAAAACTATACGGAAGGTCACCAAAGATATTTTTCGGAAATAAATTGTTAGTCAAAAAAGTATTTAAAGTGTTTCGTTAAGATAATTTTAAAAAATTAAAAAATAATTTGATCAAGAAAAATACTTTCTGGATGAATATTAATGCGCATTATTTATTGGTTGTTTTTAAAATTGTAGTGAAAAAAAAATGCAAGTGAAGGTACAACTATCATAAACCATTAATTCATCTTTATTGTTTCCTAGTAACAAAAAGGTATTCAGAATGAACTAGAAAACATAAATTTTGCCCACAAACTTCCGTTCTATGTATAAGCAAAAATTCTTTATTCCTCTACTTTTTTAATACTTTTTTTGGCTACATGAAATATAAAAAGGAAATTCATTACTTTACTGTGACGTCACGAACATTAGATTCCTTCTAACAAGAGAGTTGATAAAAAATATCTTTTTTAGGGAGGGGATGAGAGTGATGCTCTTGTAATCGCTCGGCTAGAATAACAAAAGATTTTGCATGTCGTAGAACCCCAAGCCGTGGCTCTTGCAAACCTCCTTTGTTTGACGATAATAAGAGCAAAGCAAGGAGGGCTAACATGAAAATAAATGAAGATCGTCTTGTTCGACCCCCTCGTACTCCTCATGACCTCCTCCTGTTTGACGTCACCAACAGGGTGTCAGCCGCTTCACTAACAGACTTTGATGACATAAATGTATACCTTTAGTTCCTACGTATAGCTCTCAAATAGTGAGCTTAGGTTAAACAACCTAAACTATTTAAGGTCCATAAGTAGCGAGATTTTCCGCTAGAGTCCTTGGTTCCCTCGCTGGCATGGTAAACACTTTATTCTAAATAAGTAATAGGCTATATGCTAAATATAATCAGTTATTTTAATAATGAGCACATTAAGTATTTATAATTAAATTGAGTACAATAATAATATATTTTTCCACGCATCAAAGTAAAAATGTTCATCATCAACATTCTAACCAAGCAATTAGTAGAATCTATCATTTATTAAAAAAAAATAGTATTAAACTATTGAGTTAACGTATTAGCTCAGTTAGTATAGAGTTTATTTACTGAGTTAGGAGCGCTGGCCTTGAACTCTGACATAGACTAAAAATATATATATTAATAAAACTCAAATGGTTTCCATTTATATTTATGGATAGCTGTCCAGAGAATTTCATGTACTTCTCAATGAACTAGAGAGCCGATATTTTGTGAAATAATTGATAAACAACTCAAAAAGGTGCCTAAAGCTTTCAAACTTAAAAAGTGATTAAAATAAAAATCATAAAATATAATAAGGCAACTAATTTTTAGCCATTTTAATTCGTTTGGATGCTATTTGTTATTTAAAGCAAAGAGAAACTAAAACATAAATTCTACAGTCAAATCAAAAGAAAAATCTCAGCTTATAATTCAATAAACTGTTCTCATAGTTTATTAAGTGTTATTTTGTAATGTTAGTAAATAAATAAATTGTTTCTTTGGCAAGTGAAAGCTATACAGTTCAGGTTAAACATGCTATTTAATTTAAGCTTACATTTGCATTATAATATTTTCAAAAAATTCAATGAAAAGTCTAACTAAATGGAGTATTGAAAAATAAATAGCGCGGGAAGATATTTTTTAAGAAATAAAATGTTTTAATCAAAATGGCATATTCTCTCAAGCAGATCTTTGAATTTATTATGAATTTGGTACATCAGCTGAGTCTAATAAGCTTCGATAAACTCTTTGATAACTTCAATGAGGACTTTGTCTCCCTGATGTTTTGATTGTGAAAATTATTGTTCTCCGATATGTTCAAAACCTGTTGATTTTACAAAACAGAAAGTGGGAAGACATAAAATAGAATAATTCTCCGCGTCACATTCTGGAAATCTTCAGAAATTTGTCTGTTATGCAAAGGAAGAAGAAGTTTACAGCAGCGTGTATTTGATGTTGAATGCAGAAAAAAAAGTTTATTTAGGATTACATAGAATGATGAAACCACCCTAGATTGCAAACTGATTATTTGAGATGTTCACCAATGTTGGGGGATCACTTCATGTATTGTTTACCCATTATTCTGAATGCTCATAGTATAGTAATCTTGTAGACAGACATCAAATAATATCAGCTGTAGAGGGAGCTTAAGATAATCAAGTTAAATAACAAGTACACGAAATTAATCGTAACTTCCATTTTTGTACAATGAAACAGGAAAAACTGAAAAAATACACTTTAAAAGAAAATGGTAGAAAGGCCAGTGGAAATATTTAAACACGGTTTGGTAGCTCACGAAACATTTGGAAATAATCTTAGCTCAAATTATATTTAGAATGGCCATTTTGTGTTCAAGAAATGCTGAAGTTAGACAAATAAATATAGGATATTCATTATTTTATAAGGAGAAGTTGATGTTTGCATTAGTGCGATCTCGGTAGACTGTGAGGATGAGTGGGGAAAAAAGGTAACTCTCCAGTAAAGGTTTAAAACAGTTTGATGCCCTCTGGAATACCACCACACAAGTTAAGCCTAAAACTATGCAGTATAATAATGCACTTTGATACTTAGATACTAAACAGGTCCTATGTAATGGAACTGATTAGCAGTGACAAAATTGGTTAAAAATTTAATTCGTGCAAAAATTTTAACCGGTTAATCTCAATGGTATATATGTATACTTCTTAATGACAATCGATGTAGTACCTCTATACCCTGGAACTCCCTATATTTGGAAATAAAGGCAGGTACCAGTTAATCTGATGTTCTCAATTGCTATTAATTAGTCATAAGGTAAAACCTTGGGTACGTGTGATATCAAATAATTTACCAATTCTGTTTTCACCCGTGGCCCTTTGTACGTGAACTTTCCAAATAGAATTCTATAGCTAATTTATTAAAAATAGAGTTAATAATGTTCACTATCACTTTATTCATACTTACATCAGAAATATTATTTACATATAAAATCTATCACTAGACCAACATGCGGTTGTTGAAGGTTAGGTTTTTTTAGGTTGGGTGATATATAGTCACTCTGTTGTGGACAGGCATAAACTCTACTGAATAATGATATGAAGTGACGTTTTTTTAACAGCGATAAGTTAACAGTTGCGTTTATTTCTTCTAGAGTTAAATAAGTTTGTAGCTCACGGGGCTTAATACATTATTTTATAAAATACAAGCTAAAAATATATTAATAATATAAGGAACGTACTTAGATGTTACATTTATTTAAATTGATTTTTATAACTTATTTCTTTGGTCAACTAAATCAATAAAAAACGTATGAAATAAAATATGAAATGAATTATGGAGTCAATTAAAACGGGCACAATATAAATTTCTAAGAAACCTCCAGTGATAATGTTAAAATAATAATGTTCTGAAATTATTTAATTATCAGAAAACAAGGAAAGAATAATAATCCTTGGGGATAAAATATTTTAAGTTTTAGTAGGTTATAGGATTGGCTGATAAGCAAATTGGCTAGTGGAAAAGCTGGCAATTTGACTAGATTGAAGTTATTAATACTTTAAAAAGATTAACCAAGACAATTAATAAATTTGAATAACTTCAACATAAAAATATTTAAAGGCTTTATGAAAGGTATGGCATCAAACGTAATAGCTAAATTGGTAAGCCATCAATAATGAACTTATTAGTTTAAAATGGGTACCTATCTTATGAGTGTTTAACATGATGAATAAGAATGTTTACTTTTTTGAGGATTATATTCGTTAAGGATAGTTTAAATTTTGTATATTAAAATAAAAAGCTAAGGTGATTTTGTTCTAATATGGTAACTGTTAAGTTTTTTAAATATTACATAATTATATAGGCCTATATTAATTTTTATAAAAAAAAAGTTTTATAGTATATTACCGAAGATTGATTTTTGTCGATTTTTAATATGGATATTTGATTTTGTTCAAAATTGGTATTGGGGGATTATTCACTATGATAATAAATATTGGATCTTTATTTTTCTAAGACAAGTTAATTTAATGATAATTTACGTATGATACATTATAGAAAATATGATGTTTTTAAATAGGTCTGTAACGTTACCATTGAGTTCAAAATAGGTGTCTGGGAACAGTTTTTCATAATAAATAAAAATACTATTTAATTTTTACAAATTACAAATAAATACAGAGTGGTTTGGAAACGACTTATTTTTAAAAAAATTTTGTGGAGTGAGAGCACCTCGATGAACCACCAATTTAGCACGTTAGACAATAAACAACGGCATGGTAAGATTATGTCCCGCACTGTGTGTTGAATCAGAAATTAATTTATTTGGGAATCACGTATAAATCACCCAAAACAGAAGACTCGTCAGTTGTCTTTGTGATTATATCTGATAACACACCAGTACTTTGCGAAGGATTGATCAAGTGGCACAAGTACCCTCTAATGTCTACTCCTGGAGAGAGGTAGTTCACTTGGACTCACTATAGTTCTTCAAGGTCAAGGCAAAGTATTAACGTTAAGAGAGAACAATTAACGAAGGGTGGATCTTTTACCGGTAATACAAAGCAGTAGGTTACACAACAGGAGGTCAAGACTTAGGACTATGTTTAAGATATTGGAGGAATTAGGAATGATTCTTATGTGACATAATTATCATTACACTCCTACTTTATCACATTTTTATTTTCATATCGCCTTAATTTCTACCTGCTTGTGATACAATTATTATTCTAATGTTTTAGGAATGAGAGAAGAAGATTGTAGAAGAAATGTATTTGTATTTTCGTTTAAGGAAAGTGTAAACATATTTGGACAAATTCTCCCAAGTTAATTCTACCATGAATACGATTATATTGCTTAATTTTAATAGGGTCATAATTATAACCTATAAATATTGATTCGACTATTTTTAGTAATTATAGTTCAAGAGTTATAAAGGGCCAAACTTGATTTTTATGCTTTTTTCCTACCATTAAGGTATAATTATTTTATAATTTTTATTTTAGAAATAATGAATTAATAATAATTGGTGTCTGAAATTATTGAAATTTGTTGAACTTTTTATAACCACAATTTTTAAAATAGATAATTTGGTTATCTGTAAAATCTTTGTCGGAGAGCTTTCCCTTTGAGATAAATTTCTATAATACCCCCTTTACCATTATTATCCCATTCTTACGTTAGTGCATGCTGGTGAAAAATTATTTCAAACATGTGTTTTTATACAATTATTAAGTTCGCTACGAATAATTACGTCAATACATTTAAGGTCGTTGAAAGTATATGGTTTATTTTCTAAGAAATTACATAATATTATTATTTTTGGAGACCTATAGGTTTGTAATCTCGCTATCACTGTTCGCCATAAAATATGATATATCTCGTTTTTAATACCCTGATTTTGGTAGTCATAACCATATAGAGTATTGCTAAATCTACCAAAACCAATTTAATATATTCATACATCAAGTCATATTTTTGAAAGCTGTCACTTTTGATATATATTACTAATACCAATAAAATAACACAAATAATATAGTAAAATGCTATCAATGTTAACCATAAAGAAATAAGATTGACATTTATAAGCTGATCTTTCAAACAAAATAAAGGTCAATATAGATTATATAAACGTAGCCTATATATTTTAAGACCATTCATTTAGTATAAAATTAGAACTATGTAGTTACCAAAGTATTGTTAAACTCGTTTTATTTCTCAAGATTTGTAAAAATATTAATAAAATGAGATGGTTAGTTGTTTATCTTTCGCTTTAACCCAATATTATCTTTGTATCTTTGCGATAAAATATTCAATGAATAAATTTAAGCAAAATTGTATATTTGGTAGAAAGTAAGAATGAGGTCTCAAACTTCTAGAAAGTCTTGTAATTACCACTATGATATTGTTAATTTTCAAATATTTATCAAGGCTATGGATAATTGTTTGTTCAATAAATTAAAAACCATAATATATAAACAAATTACATTTAAATAAAGCCGAAAGAACATGCCTCTAATAATATAATTTATAATGTTTTAATTGATCAGAAAGAGAAGACTTTTCATGAGTGTTTCATTTTATTAATTAATCACAGGGTGGCTACAAAACATATTTAAAAAATTAAAAACAGAAAAATATTTAAACAAATTACATTTAAATAAAGTTGAAAGAACATGCCTCTAATAATATAATTTATAATGTTTTAAATGACCAGAAAGAAAAGACTTTTCATGAGTGTTCCATTTTATTAACTAATCACAGGGTGGCTACAAAAAATATTTTACAAAATTAAAAACAATAATATATAAACAAATTACATTTATATAAAGCTGAAAGAACATGCCTATAATAATATAATTTATAATATTTTAATTGACAAGAGAGAGAAGACTTTTCATGAGTGTTCCATTTTATGAAATAATCACAGGCTGGCTACAAAACATATTTTACAAATTTCAGGTTTTCCAGGCAGCATTTTTCAATTTTCCCTGGTTATTTTTTTCCAGTTTAATGGTGTATGATGACTTGTTCTATTTATTATTGATTACATTTTAAAAAAGTTTGTATCTACTAAACTAACAGGTTCATCAGTTATTTTTAAAATTAAAATTTTAATTAATTTAGGTATTATTAACTTTTGTTTTAGTGTTTAGTTGCGAAATTATGGGGATATTTTAGACATATTTTTTAATTCCCTGACTTTTCCTGCTTTTACCTGTCTGTAGTCACCATGTAATCCGTGTCTTTGTAAAAATACCACACAACATATTTGTTTAAGATGAATACTAGGCAAAACATATATTATATGCCTATATATCAGATCTAAGCCGCTTGTTACCTCTGTTATAGCCATCATTTTCTCTGACAGGAAAAAGAATAAAAACTGTTTTTAAAATGTTACTAAATGACGTGACTTAGTCCCATTAATCAAATAGAATGACACTTCTCTCCACAGGTTCATATTTGATAAAAGGCAAGCAGGATATTGCATTCAGAACCTAACAGACAACCCCCCACCCCTACTAGGAAAACTTAGGGCAGAAGTTTGCATTGCAACTGCCCTCTAGTTACTTTTTATTTGGTGTGTTAATAGAGATTGTTTCAAAAAAAGATTTAAAGTTGGCAGTGTTTGAGGTTAGCCCAACCAACCAACACACTTTTCTTTTCCCACTAAAAGTTAAATTGAAGACGCTAGCTTGCATGCTACCACAATATTTCCAGCACGATTTATTTTTCTATTGTTATTCAAGGATTAATGTTTTGTCACAAGAAAACCACTTGGATTACCTTAGGGCACGTAATGTTCAAAATAGCGTGGTTTGTAATATTGAATATTTTTTCTTAAAATACAATAGCCTTTATGTTACTCTGAAGAAAATAATGCTATCAACTAGATTCATATTAAGATTTTAATGACAATAATTAAATTTGTATTTAAGTTTCATTCTATTTATTAATATTAGTAATATGAAGTGTTCTTATTTTCTATTTAACAAAGCACCTAAACTTTAAATGTATACCAAACTTGGAGAAAAAATACTTATCCGCCAGTGAGACAGAACATTTTAAATCTAGATTCAATTTTTTCCTTGGGTATCAAATTGAAAATAAGATATTAAATTTGGATATTTGGTCATCAAAAGTTGAACAAAATATTTATCTTGTCCTATCAACATTCACATGATTTTTTTGGAAAGTATTAATATAAATATACAAATTTCATACATTGATAAAGTAGTTTAAATCTAATGGAATTGTTTTCGACCTTGGTTAAAATCTTTTAAACGAAAAAAACCCACATTAACTCTAAGGGTGTGTGGGAAGCTATCTAGGAAAATAATAAACCTGGCTACATCCAGCTGAGACTCGAACAATGATATACCATCTTCAGCAAAACCAAGTGACGTTTATGATACACGAACAACTCCATGGTGTGAGACCGCAAGTGAGTTTATTCAAACCAAACTTCATTCACCATTAGTACAGTAGTAAACCAATTAAAATTATTTTTTTTTATGAGAATACGCCCTTCAATTCAAAACGGTACTAGGTGGCTACGGAATGAAGAGTTGAATGTGATGAAATCATTCGATAAGGTCTGGCTTAATAATGTATAAAGTATTAAAGGTAGCCAAACCAAACTGATATCATTCGATAGCTGAGGGAATAAATATTCGTCATTGACCTTCAGATATCGCGCGACCCACGCGGGTGGCAAGGGGGTTCCGCCATTGTGCGTACGATCCAGCGTGCCTCGGAAAATTTCACTATCTAGGTCTATAACTTCCAAACTATGTTAAGTACAATGCTCATTTTAGTGTAAATCAACAGCTCTTATTGAGATTAATTTATTTAACTATTATTACTCAAATTTAATTACAGTGTTGGTGAAGAAAATGTGGATTGAAGTTAGAAAATCGTAGAGATTTCACAATGACCGCCTATACTCGCTGGATAGCCTGCCAGAAATATCTCAAACTTCAATCCTTAACACAATTTACTAAGGTAGATTTATAACAATTTTTTAACTTCTGGATAAACAGTAAATATACATAAGGAGTTACAAAGATGTAATGTAACTTTTTAAATTTTAAAAATGGTCTCTTAAATAGATTTATATCTATTATGGTATCTTTAGTTAACTTAGCATTAACATAAGAATAGTTATTTTTCTCTAAGTAACATATAACAAATAATAAGAGAGATTACAAATAAAGATGTTTCGCTGCAAAAATACATCAAATTCTTTTTTTATCACCACGTCTTACTACCCGTTAAGGTTGTAAACTTATGTACTAATTACGCTAATGGCTTTAGGGATTAATGTCATACTTATATGAAGTGTGACCATATTTGCGTGGAGGAAGAGTGGACTAATATTTTGGGAAAAAAAACCTCTCAGTACACCCGACTGAGAATCAAACCTCGATCAATCCATCCTCCGCAGTATATTCTGCTGCGAGGGTAACGCCTTAACCCATGTCACCACCGAGGTAAATTATAACATATCAAATGTATTAATAATAACATATTGAGAATAATTACTATCATTATAAAGAGGAAAAATTTAAACATAATAGATACATTCATATATAATTGTATGACACAATAAAACAAACATTGTCTTAATCTATTCAAATTTGTGACAAAATATTATAAAACTAATCAAACTAAAACCACCCTCAGATGATTTTCGTAAGAGTTAAGGATAGACACTCTAATTTATCATGTTAAACACTACACAAACTCCTTTTGTATTTTATAGCATTATACATTTTTGAAAAATATAATATTTTCTAATGTTAGTTAGCAGTAAACTACCCATATGAAGATTACTTCCACCCAAAAACAAAAAACAGGAGAGTTTCTATTACATGAGGGGAATGGGACCGAGACTAACTTAGATTAGTGAAAGTTTGGAATATATGTAATAACATGGAGGACATAAACAGATAAATTTAATTTGTAGTTAAAGAACCCCCCACCCCCTCAAAAAAAGCCTTTTCAGACAATTTGGAAATATATAAAGTGTTTAAACAAGGAGATACACATTCCCTATTACTTTTTAAACCAGCCATAGAGTATTTTACAAGGGTAATGCAGGAGAGTAGAGGTTGACATTATTAATAGCACCACGTCTTACTACCCGTTCAGGTTATAGGCACTTACGCTAATGTACAATGATAGGGTGAATGTGAGATGAAATGAATGACCTACAGTTTAACGTGGAATCCTAACCACGGTGGAGACCTGGCATGCCTCACATTCACAAGATGTATTGTCAGAGGTGAAGGAAGGGTTTGGTAATCAGATAAATCTTTGCCGGGACCGAGGATTGATCCCCGGATGCCAGCATAGAAGTCTGACACCTTACCCCTAGACCACCAGGTCACCGGTTGACATTAAATGGACAATTGAGCTATTAGGATACACAGATGATTTAGTCTTCTTGGTCAATCATAAGTAAGCTGTTGAAAGAAATGCAGACATTAAAATAGAGGAAAAGACTAAGTATGGGATCACAGCTTCGAGATAATAATTTAGAGGTAACTTTGAACAACTTATTTGACAGGGTTAGTGGGGTTAAATATATAGAAACAGCTTTTTAGAAGCAATAAATATATTAAATTGAAAATTAGGAAAGGATAATGTTCGTGAGATGTATGTCATTACTCTGTCACTAAGTTGGCATCTCGCCTGCTATCAAGGAAGGTAAAAGTCACAATATACAAAACAATAATCATACCGGTTGTTATAGATGGATGTGAAATGTAGTCCCTTACCTTATATGACGTAAATAAATATAGACTGTTCGAAAACAAGGTGTTTAGGAAGATATTTTGTCCAAAAATGGATGAGGCTACTGGGGAGTGGAATAGATAGGTTACATAATTATAAGTTACATAGCCTGTAATCATTTCAAAACCTAGCTAGGATAAACAATTCTCGTAGATTAAAGTGGGCAGGACATGCAGCAGGAATGGGAGATTATAGAATATTGTTCAAGGTACTGACTGGCAAATCCAATGGGAAGATACCATTGGGAAGACCTAGACGCTGATGAGAAGTTAACATTAGAATGTACTGTACCTGAAAAAGATACGGTATAATTTGGTAGACTGGATATAACTAGCTCAAAATAGGGATAGGGTGTAATGAGGTGGACTGGATAGAGCTAATTCAAGATAGGGATAGGGTGTAGTGATGTATATTGAATTGAGCTAGTTCTATTCAGTACACCTCATCCATATCATGAGCTAGCTCAATTTAGTACACAATATAAGGTTAGAGTGTAATGATGTAGCGTGAATAGAACTAGCTATAGATAGGGGTAAGATTTTATGAGCTTGATTGGATATAACTTAATCAAGATAAATGTGTGTCACCTTTGTGTAAGTGTGGTAATGAACTTTCGAGCTCCTAATGCTTTAAAGTAAGCATGTAGAAACAATTATGTACACAAGAAAAAAAGACCCACTATGGTGGTTGAATGATCGAAGACGTCACTCTCACAACTGACTAGACTGCCGCTGATGGGGAGATAGGGATTTATAATCCTAGACAGGTGTACTGAGGATGGTTTATCTTAAAGGAATTTCCACTCTCCTTCCACGCAAATGCGGGTGCACTTTCTCTAAATTCTACCTTATTCATCATTAACCCATTAGAGTAAATAATACATAATAATAATAATAATAATAAATATTATTATTATTAGCACCGCGTCTTACTACCCGTTCGGGTTATACGCACTTACGCTAATGTGTAATGGTATGGTGATTGTGAGATGAAATGGAGGACCTACAGTTTAACGTGGAATCCGAACCACGGTGGAGACCTGGCATTCCTCACATTCACAAGATGTCTTGTCAGAGGTATAATTATTATTGTAGCATCAACTGGTTAAAAGAGGCAGTCCTATAAAATATATAAACAAGGTAGTGTAAAAATACAAGGCCTGTATATTAAAATCGAAGCCCCACCCAAACCGATGCTGCATAGACTATCGTCCGATTCATACTACCCACTCAAAGAAACGTCGACATTTATTCAAATCACCTATATTAGTATTCTTCACTATTGTAGTTTCATGTCTACTTCAAGCAATATACAAACAATATATTTCAATATAATTCACTATCAACTCTCTACAGTGTAAGCTGTTCATATACGTACCCACTGGATAAACTGGCTTGCACAGCCTAGTAACATGGCTGACTTCAGAACATACTAAATCGAGGAGTAGGGCAACCTTGCTTGGATGTATCAACACTTGATGTCCCGACTTGGCTGACTTAGATGCATTTGATGGGCGGTTTTTCTGCGCACCTGGCAAAACGAGTACGCGGACATGGCTGCCCTCTGTGGGCGGGTTGGAGCAACCATCACCTCTTCTCTGACGTCAGCAGCCAATCAGTCAAAAATATGTTTTGTCAACAAACCAGAGAAGCGTCTATACGAAGCGGGATGACCAATCAGTGACCTACAAGCATGTTGGCGTACGTGCTCAAGAAGGCATGCTCCTCCACGCTGCGACGTCACCGGCTTAGAATGGACTATCCTTATCCAAATACCTACGCAGTTAGACCACTATATAACATGAATATTGGGAAGATAATATTCAACTTTTGAATTCGGCACCGTAGAGGATGGACCTCTGTTAGATTTATTAATATTCGACTTTTTGAACTCGTCATAATCGAGGATGGACTTTCGTAAGATTTATTTGTAATGTACTTGTGAAATCGGCGCCATGATGGATGGACTGTGGTTATTATTTTATATCGTCAGGAGACGATTTAAAAAAATCTGGACACTGTGAAGTAAAGTTATAATACTGTGTAAATATTTTTGTTTGAATTATGTAACTTTAATATTTAATTTAATTTTGTTATAGTCAAGATAGGCTGATATTTGTTTATTAGATACGGGTATTATTTAAATGCTATTTTCAAACTAAAAGTAACTTCAGTTTCGTGTCACCACTTAAGGGCTTGTTTTCTTAAAGATGTTAGTAAATTCTCAATGTTTGCTGTTCTAAATTAACGAAATGTTAATTGAAATATATTAAAATTATGTATCATAATTATCTGGACTATTCTTATTATCATAGCTTTTTTTATTGTACATTTAAATTCATTTATATGCATTTCAATATTTTGTGTGACGTAAATTTGGCTATCCATCGCATATATTTGAAATTTGGCTAACTTCTAATGTTATTTAACTTAATGGTGACCTGGCAGTCTAGGGGTAGGGTGTCAGACTTCTGTGCTGGCGGCCGGGGTTCAATCCTCGGTCCCGTCAAAGATTTATCTGATTACCAAACCCTTCCTTCACCTCTGACAAGACATCTTATGAATGTGGGGAATTCAAGGCCTCCACCGTGGTTCGGATTCCACGTTAAACTGTAGGTCCTTCATTTCATCTCACAATCACCCTACCACTACACATTAGCGTAAGTGCGTATAACCCGAACGGGTAGTAAGACGCGGTAATAATAATAATAATATTTAACTTAATATCAATTGTTAGGCTTTGTTTAGTATTTGAACGATACCGATTCGAGTATTCCCGCGTGATTTTGCATTAGGTTTGATGTTTTAATCTCTCGTGTTTGTTTTCGTAATGTCTGTAGATATTAAGACGATTTTGTAACAATTTAGAAAGGGCTTTTTATATTTTTCTTGGATAGATATTAATTTACTGTTTACAATAGATTTATTGCTATAATGCTAACTTGGTATAATTGCATTAATCTTCTTTTGCATTAATTTAATCAACTATGTTTTTCTTCGTTCTACTAGATAAATTAAGATATTATGCCCACTAAAATTACTGTTTGTTATTTTTGAATGAATTAAAATATTCTTCACATTTAAATATTGCTTATACTGTTTTCTCTTTAAAATTATTATGTTAGTTGACTCCCTCTTATCTTTGTAGTATTTTCGTAAGTGGCCTATTGCTACGATGTAAAGAACTGAGAAAGAGGATGTTACAGTAGACAAACATAACTTACGAAAAATTAGCTACGATACGATAAAATAAATGAAATTATTATATAATATAAATGAGATAAATAAAGCAAACACTTTATACTAAGTTGAAGTGTTCAGCCATTATTGGTGCTAGTGAGTATGAATGAATGAACAATGTGGTTAGACTTTGTAGCTTCAAAGTGTTACAAACTAGCTGGGTGTATATAATAAAGGGTATTGTCTTATATGTATAGTTAATTTTTTTATGAATTGCACTTATAAACTAATTATACGTATTTTAAAAGCTAGAATTGATAAATATGATTATTATCAAATGAATAATTAATAGTTTGATGTTTATCTTTTATATGTAAATACTTAAAACTCACTTTAACAGGTAAGAAAGCACTTTTAAATATTTTATAATAGAAAAGTAGTATTAAGTAATAAACCATTATGTGTGTGGTGTTGGTATTAAGGCATGATATTTGTAGTTTTAAGTACTAAGAAATGATATTCGTGGTGGTGTTATTAAGCTATGATATTTGTGGTGTTAAGTATTAAGCGATGCTAATTGTGGTGTTGTTATTGAGTTTTGATAGTTGTGGTGTTAAGTATTAAGCGATGATATTTGTGTTGTTAAGTATTAAGCTATGATATTTGTGGTGTTGGTATTAAGGCATTATATTTGTAGTGGTAAGTATTAAGCTATGATATTTGTGGTGTTAAGTATTAAGCTTTCAAACTATCAAACTTGTTTTAAATATAATTGATTTAGCATCGTATCTTAATACCCGTTCGGATTATAAGCTTAAGTACTAATTACGTTAGTGGATTAGGAATTGGGAAGGTTAAATTTAGAGGAGCTGAACCCACATTTACGGGGAGGAGAGTGGAAAACCCTTTAGGAAAAACCACCCTTAGTTCACCCGACTGATCTTCGAACCTCAATCTCCCCATCCTCGGCAGTTTAGCTCAACACGACTCGCGCGTTAGCTAATTACGCCACCGAGGCGGGTTTATATATGTTGATATTTTTTAATAATCCATTAGATTATTTATTATAACATATACATACGATATCAAAGGCTCAGCCTTCATCACCTAGGATAAGCGAAGACCAATTACCAGGATAAAAGGATTCTCTATTTTTCCTTACTTGTAAGATATTAGTCTGGGTTCATGCTGAAGTTGTGTTCTTACTTAAATTATTCTTAGCTATAAACTCTAATGTGGATTTCAATTTAGTACAAAACTTGAAGCTACTCGGTAAGTTTCAGGTAACTTTTCATTTCCAAATAACTCGTTACTTAGAGTCCATGAGTAACAATCAAGGAAATGTTCTGTCTTGCAAATTGTAGATAGCTTTCCAAAGAAGCTTACAGTCATAGTATCATATTTAAATATGTTTTTATAATGTCATAGCTTGGTTCAGGCTTATTAAACTACTTAATACAATTATTAATTAGTCACCGTTAAGGACTAAACTTTCAGTAAAATTGAGATATTTATTTTCGTGTTTTATATGATGGCTTCTTTATTTTCATAGCTAAAATAAACTTTTAGTTATGTAATTTATTCCATTAATAAGAATGGCAATATTTTATTAAACTAAAAAACTATGTAAGTATTTATAAAACATTTGTTCGTTTAAATTGTTCAAGTGATGTTTTCACTCAGATTCTTATAAAAAAAAATTAAACAGATATAGATTTAAATAACCTTTTCCTCATTTCCACTATAATAATGTATGCTGATCTTTATATATGTAAGTTATCTATATTGAACCAACGATATCAGTTTTGATTTATTCTTTTTCAAAAATTGTGTTGACCTTGTGCAATTCACATACGTTTTGTTTGTTATAATTCATCATAGCGTGGCCTTGCTTTGGAACAAAATACAGCCGTGGATCAAAATCGTTATTAATGTTTACTTATGGATCACCAAGTGTGTACATTTGATCTACTATCATCAGTGGAGATTTTTTAATAATAAATTTGTATGGGTCTGTGGGGACAACCTATTTGGTTTAGTAGTCAAAGTTCGGGGCTACTGATTCATAATTATCTGGTTCTATCCCCATTGCCTCCAATATTTATCTGTGGAGCCATGGGGCCAACCTAGGACGAGGACAGATTAGCAGCTACTCGGTTTATAAAATTGAGATTTAACAGCTGGAAAGCTAGCTGTGCTGACCACATGACGCCCTCTACCCACAAATGTTGGCACTATCATTTCTAGCGGTTCTAGCGGTGGCGGCTGCTCGGCCGGTATAGCTCACTTGTGGTCTCACACCATGGAGTTGTTTGTATATCATCAACGTTGGTCAGTTTTTCCTAGGATGGGTGATCAGAGCTCGAGTCTCAGCTGGATGTAGCAAGGTTTGTTATTTCCCTAAACAGTTTCCCACCCACCCTCTGAGTTAATATGGTTAAATTTACTATCAAAATTACTTTTTCATATCTAACAAATTAGCTCAATTAGTATATATACAAATAAAACGGACAATGAGACTCATACAAAATTATTAATAATTCTTATTTATATATGATGAAGATGTTGTTGATACTGGATTAATATGTTGCCAGGCAAACTCATTTAAATTTAATAAACAGCATGAGCTACTCACACTGAGTTGCATGTGGATTAAAGAATCAGGATATTCTTATAATGTTGTTGCTAGTGGGAAAGTAAGAGCTTGAATCCTAGCTGGTTATTCGCTTTTTTCCTCTGAATGGTACCATTTTTATCCGCCAAACAAATGCGCACACCTTTATCTAATAATATACTTAGTATTACAAGAAATTTACTTGGTAGAACGACAGTTGATTGATTGATTGATTGATTGATTGATACACTTCTTTAGTCAATTAAACAATATAAGTTATGAATATAATATTATTATTAAAACAGAAATTGATAGATCAAGAAAAAGAATTTAAATAATAATGCATTTAATAATATGAATTGATGTAGATAACAAAGAATTAATTATACGAAGAGAAGAAAATTTATTAAGTCAGGAATTAAATCCCAAATACATAGTATCTTCCTAATAATCCCATCAGAAATTGTTAAAAAGCCAATTGATTTTATAAATAGATAAACTGTAAATGAGCAAGATCCTATAAAGTGATATAAAGTATTATGGAGAATTTACCGAAAGCTAGAAAATTGTAAATAGTCAATGACTGGAATGGAGTCGTTAATACAAGATTGAAAAACAAAACTAATTAGATGAATTATCAATTTTATACCAATCTAAGAAAAAGTTAACAAGGGCTACTTACACAGTTACAAACAATTAATAGGTTTAATAAAAGGGGATTGATATTAAGTTAACAATTTGACAGGTACTTAGATTGTAAAACATTCACATATGAGAATAGCAAATGAGATAATTACATATGAAACTTTTTGAATTAAAATTAAAATATATCTAATAACATTGTTCACAAAGTTAAAATAAATGATTTTAGTATTATTTAGAAAAGTTTTAAGAAAATTGCTTTTAGATAAACATATCTAATTTTTTCTAGCACGCCTCCTTCCTTTCCTGCAATGGCAGATTAACCATCATGCCCCTGGCCAACTAAATTTTCTATATTCAGTTTAAAATTCGAACATGATTTAATAATTTCCGTAGATTTACTTTCTGAACTACGATCTTAGAGAGGCATAGATCCTAAAAAATATTTTCTGATATTAATTTCTCCATTAATATACTCTGAAGATTAACTCCTAGAAACAATTGCTCTATCCCTGCAATATTGGTCATTTCATGAGCAAAAATGGAAGATCCAATAGCAGCATCAGTATCGGCCACTATGTCGTCTCGAATAATTTATCCGCAAATATCATTAGTAATTTCATTTTGGGTTCTCACGGAACAATATTTTACATTGTTGCTGATTGTTTCCAAGAAGGGTTTAAAAACATTACCGCTTACTTCAAATCTAAAATGTAATAAATTTGGAGAATTTCCTGTGGTATTTAATTTGTCTCGAAGAGGAATGTCGTTTGTTCCACAAAAAACTATTGTAAACACGATGAAAAAAAATTATATATATATACATATATGTTTTTTTCCCATTGTAGTATGGGCAGAATAATTTTTTCTGTTAATTTACCAGCAGCTGTTTTCCTTCTTCTATTGACATGACGTTGTTGGCTTCAATATTGAAAAATGTATGCCAGTGAGAATTTATACGAGCTCGTGCGATTTAATGAAAATCTTAATATTTTACAAATGCCGTGGAAATAACACTCAAAACTTATACAAAGCTCCTTCTTAATATGTTGAGTGTGCCAGCAAACGTTTATGCTGAAATAACCAGGCAAGACGAAAAGCTTCATTGCTACAAAATGATTAATGAAAATGGCACAAGCCAATCGTAAGGTAGATTATAGAGATAACATGAAACAGTTTTATTACTAGAACAACAATGTACTACTGTTACAAGAAAGAATAATCTTCTTGAAACTATGATGATGCTACATTGCGCAATGTATACTGTTGTGTTGCACATATGCATCATATACAGAAGTAATTAATCTGTGATTAATGAAAAAGTGATTAATCTAGGGGGTGAGTGGCCACTTCTATCCCTCCCTGTGGACACCCATGGTGGTTATATTACTTCTATAAAGCTTCCTTCTCCATCTATACACTCTTATAATAATTCATACATACGTGTAGCAGTAACAGTCTATAAAACAAGGTGAAAAATAATTAAAAACAATTAAACAAAAGTCGTCATCGTAGTGGAATATTACAGATTAGACACATTAGCTTTGTATGATTAAATAATATATAAAAATATTAAATTAATTATTTTCTTAGCAGTGGATAATTTTAAAAGAATATTCAATTGGCAGGATTAACCACTTATTCTTTGGAGAAACATAAGCCCATTAAACTAGAATCCATACCAACAGTTTTTATTCGATGAAAGTATAAGAACACAATTTTTAATCTTTGAATATCATTGATACCTTTAGTAAACTGATCTCTGGAGCCTTTGATAATCAGACATATGGACTACCAATTTAGCTCAGATAAGAAAATCAATTTCGAGAAATATTAATTTATAAAAAGAATATAACTATGAAAGTGATTACGAATCACTATTTTTGTAACTTTACAACTTGGTTAAGTTGGTTTTAAATAACCAAGTAATAATTTGTTATAGATAAGAATATTTTTTGACGTATGGTAGATCATTGTGATATTAAATCTATGAATAAATAGTTTAGAATAATATAAATTTGAGTTTTATATTATATAATATATATATATATCTGTATTATTTAACTTAATTTAAAAAATGTATTTGGTAATTTATAATATGTTTTATAATGGGTATATAATGTTCCCATTCTAATAAAAAATATCATTCTAGCACACTGCCTAAAAATTAGCAAAGATCTAAATCAAACCCTAACTTCACCGTAAGTAATTATTCATTATGGCGTAGGAGAATGCCTGTTTCTAACTACCTATAAATATGTTTGCTTGTTTGAGAGTGGAACTCATGGCCCTTAGGTCTGAAATTTTTCATTAGTTTGAATATTAATACTAATATACTGTGTTATATTAAAGGGAAAACATTACAATCCTACATTACACAGCAAGAAATTAAAAAAAAAATTATAAAATGAATTACTTCACTAACTAAATGAGAAGTTCTACATTAAATTTGAGTCTCGATGTTCTAAATCTGATACAATCCTTTATAATCCTGTGTTTTAAATTTTAATTTATGGTGATTCCAATAAGTATTTTTACATAATATGATTACATTTTCCATTTGAACAGTGGATAATACCAATACAATTATAATTCTCTACATAAATGGAAAATGTGTGCGATTTCTAATTCAAATTTTAAGGGAGAAGGTGTAATTGAATTTCAATGTTTGGAAACTAATGTGTGTTTTCTATCAAACTAATTTTGGAAAAAATATTGTATTATATTTTTATTGAAATGTGTGGGTTTAAATTTTGCATACTGTATGTCATATCCGTGGCATCGTAGTCTATATCTAAGCATAAACTGTAACTTATGTATCAGAACATTTCTCGTAACAACCTACACAGCTCACCTGGGCTTCATCTACATGTTCCAGACATTTTGCCAAATGTCATAAATAAATGACGTCAGTTCTCCATTTAGCTCTTGGCCTCACACGACGAGAATACATGAAAACTTACCTAGCGCCATTAGTGTTAATATGAAAAGCTAATCTGAGTTGCACATCAACTGAAATTTTAAACGATGAATTGATTCTATTTTTATGTCAATTGTATTTTTTAGTCTTAGATAATTTATAAGGGAGTTTTTAATAACATTTAAAAATGATTAAAGAATATCAAGATTAAATAAAGAATAAGGTAAGCTTTTTGTGATGCATATAAATAGGTATGGAAGAAAACAAAATTTAGTATATAGTAAAAAATATATAAAAACACTGCTAAAGTTGTATGTAGTGTAAATAAATTTAAGAGCAAATATTAAAAATTATCACTATTACTCGTAATTAATAAACGCTGTAATATTAGAAAGAGTAATATTAGTAGAAGTAGTAGTTGTTGTATTAGTAGTGAAATACTCTCAGCTTGACAGATACATTTTTATGCTTTAAATGTAAACACTTCTTCTAGCTAGTATAATTAACACAAATTAAAGCGTGGGAATCATCAACTATTATTGGCCTTTACCTCCCAAACAATTGAATTGTATTTGTCAATTTACATATGATAAATCTCTTTCTAGAGATATCTTAAAAGAAGCATGGATGTTTGTAAACACCTATCTCTTGTTTACTTAACATTTTAATGTTATTATATGTGTAGTATCTTGAGTCATGATCTTTAATGTAATTGATAAAGAAAGTTCCCCTATTCTTGTTACTAAAAAGGTTTTTATAAGTGTAAGACCTAGAGATGTTAAACAGAGCCTTAAACTAATCACACTAATGAAGGTTTTATTTCTCAATAACAATATCTTGAAACACATGGGCTCAAAATAATTATAATAACACGAAGTTTACGAATGTGTAGTTATTCATCTCAAATAATAATGCATGAAAAATAAGAACATTGTGAAATAAATTTGATGTAAGATAATGCAATCTTAACAGTCGCAAAGCCATTCAAGGATTATTTTCAATTGATTTACCAGAGCTAGATATCTTATATAGGTGCTTCAGAGATGCACTAGGTGACCAGATTATAGCTCACTTGATCATCACGTGTCTAATTACCTAAATACTCAAGCTTACTATATCTTTGGAAGTCTTCAATGGCTGAATCTAGCAGCTTTGCCAACGTTTTAACAAAATTAAGAAAATATCGGCCACTAGCCAGTTGAAAACCTTTTGGTCTTAGTCATCAGTTTCAAATCGCTCATATCTTCAAAACCACTAGAAGTGAAATTCAATAACCATTAGGGGAAGAGATCTTAACTATGGTTTAAACCTTATCAATATTATTTAAGGAATTAAAATTAATTTATGAATAGCTATTAAAAGCCCATGGGTAGTAACTATTTTTGGTATAGAATAGAGCTCAAACCAGACGTCGCATCTTGATGAGGTTTCCTGTATCAAATTTAAAAATAGCTAATTTTAGACCAGTGAAACTGTTATAAGAACACAACAATTTATATAAATAATTATTTTAAAACCATAAGTCTCTTAATTTGATGCAAATCTCGCTTTTGTTAACCACAAAATGCATAAAATCGCAATATAATAAGTTATCTGGTTAGAACTTTTTTTTTGTCTTATATTCAGATTAATAGTTCATGAGATGAGCTCTTAAAGTCCATTTTGATTTTCATAGCAATAACTTTTTGTATAAATTAATAAAGCAATAACGCACTAAACAGTTTTTTTTATCATACCAATATAATACCATACACGAAGTGTGTGGCCTATCCCAAAAATATATTTTGGTTTAGAAATATTTCTATAGATGTGTATTTTTAACTGTCTGGTCGTAAAAGCATAAAAAAAATAAAACATTATTTAACCTTAGGCAACACGAAACAAACAACAAGCTTATTTTTAGTAGTTAAAATATGTTTTTTAGTAGAATACCCACAAATATAAAAGTTTTATTGTTTTTGTCATATAATGGTATTATATAAATGTCTACACTATTTACAATCTGCCCCCCAAACCTCTCTGTCATGTGGATGCTCTACCTGGAAATGATACATTCACTGTCGTTTCAGCCCAATGCGGAGTAAAACTTTCTCGTCAGTGTTACAGGTCAAAACTGGCGACCTCAAGAAGAAAACTTCAAACCGTACATTTTCTGGAAGTCAAGTCACACTCTTCTGGTAGTCAACATTCAAAGCAAGACGGGTTGGTGGGAATTGACAGCTGCTCTATATTTTTATCTAGACAATTTTACTTTCAAATAAGATAAAAAGTTACTGGCTTTTGAATAGTTTGTTCCAGAATTTCATAACTTTTCTTTGCGTTTTCCAAATCAAATCAACCAACAATATCTTCATATTCATCTATCAATCAAGAAATAGTAGTTCTATGGATTTTCAAATTCACGCAAAATTGGGGTAATAAATAAATATAACTAATATACAGTTTAAGCATCCCTCACTAAACAACTCACTAACTCTTCATAAAAATTATGCAAATTAGTTCTTAGTAAAGTTTCTAAAATTGAAAAATATATTTCTATTAATTAAAGAAGAAAAGAAAATACTTTTTTTTTTAAGCTAAATTTGGTCCAGGATATTTGGATCAAATTTATTTTAAATGAGAATCATCACTCTTTTATTTCAGTAAATATATATTTGAATTATATAAATCAAATTTTGAAAAAATCTATAGGATGATTAAATTTTTGTTAGTAATTAGATCAAGTTTAATAATACAAATATCGCCTTTTTTTAAAATGTTTTTTTCCAGAATTACATAATATTACTTGTGTTTACAAAACTTATTTGGCAAACAGGTACCAAGCGTAATTATAAATGTAAATCCCGGATTGAGAGTAAAACGCAAGGAAGACCAAAAATTGTTATTTAAAATGAACTTATTTAAAAATCTTTTATCAACAAAATCTATTAATAATGAATGTAAATATTTATTTCAAATTAAATATATTCCTGTTTAGTTATTTAGTTTGCTTAGGATTTAATATATATTTTTGTTTAAGATATACTCTTCCCCTAAACACTGCTCTGAAAAGGCCGGGATAAACCGAATCATTAATAAATATAGTATAATTTAATTTAAAAAAAATTAGATAATGGTCTATTTTCAAGAAAGAAGACAGGAAAAGGCGAATAAATTATAGAGGAATAACACCAATGTGCCATTGTACAAAAATATATGAGAAGATACTCTAAAATAGAAGAGGAAATAGACTTAAAGACGGTGGGTAGAGGAACAGCACAATACTTGCAAAAGGATAGCTGATTTAAATAAGATATGAATTTGAAAAAGACCTGGTAATGATATGTATGGATGGGGTAATGTCATTTGATAACGTTGATAGAAATAAAGTTTGGAAAGCGATGGGGAAGAGAGAAATAAAAATTGGAGTTGTAATGTGAGTTAATAGCATGTATAACTGATAACATTGAAACTTAACTATGGCGCTCACAGCGCCTTTTTCCTCTAAGAAGGGGGGTTAGGTTACATACACAATATTACAACATAATCAAGAATCGACAAAGTGAGGGTAGGTTAGTATAATCAGATTTAATGAAAACAAGGCAGATCATAAATCCATAAGGTGCACAATCTCAATTTGTATTGTCCATGACCTCGACAGGGTCATGTTAAATAAGTAGATAACTGGTTTACCCCGCGGTCACACAAGGGTCGTGAAGCGCCTATAGGAGATACATGATAAGATCAGTTGACCTGAATAGTGGCTAGCTGGTCAACCTGTTGATATTGAACATACTACAAACATACTACTATCCTGGACAAGGTAAAGTTCTGTTTACCTTAACTGCCGCAGCGCAACGTCAAAGGAAAGCCCACATTGGGCCAAACTAAATTATGGAATGGCAAAGTTATAAATATCAGAAATATGACAGCACGAGCCGTGCCAGATGGACACGCGTGATCCACAAGTTGAGCACACTGGAGAAGGGTGTCAACAAATACAAAGTAAGTAATACACAAACACGAGGCTAGTCTGATGGGCAGTTGTGGTCCATAAGTTGATAACCCCAAGAGGGTGTCCACATATACAAAAGCCAGCTACACAAAGAACATGAGCCGTGCCGGATGGGCAGGCGTGGTCCATAAGTTGAGCACCCCAGCAGGATGTCAACATATACAAAACTTCACTAGGCATAACTCTGAGTCCCGAGCAATCAGAACCATTGCTTTCCCAGTATACTACCATTCAGACTGGTAGATGGTCATGCAGTGTATGACGTCGGATTTACTCTCATTTAAGCTGCTGGCCCGAAGGCTCCGCCGGAAAACCGCATGAAGCGCAAAAATACAATTACATATACATTTATATGCAGGCTAAATATACTAAACTAAAAATGCGCAAACATCCGCTCCATTAACCTAGCCTAACGATACGGGCTAACCCCCTAAACTCGAGGTATACAGGTCCCCGGGTCTAACTTCCTACATCTCCATAGTATCTCGGAGATTCCAGTTACTTCCTTCGATCCAATGGACCCCTCGTTGCGAACGCCATGACCACAGCTGAATGTGCCCCTCTATAATCCGCGATGCGTCTGCCAGGCAGACAATCGTAGTGTCCAATGGTGATGGTGATTGGGATAGTAGTCATGTTCTCTCCAAGCCAACCAAGGAAATATATAGTGGTAGTCGAGATAAATGCTAGGCCGGAGAGAAGAGAAAAGTGTGTGTGTGTGGGAGGGGGGTGGGGGTGGGGTGCTTCTCTACGTTGTTCTGGAAGGTCGTCTTTCTCAGCCGGGGGGGCTAAGGACGACCTTCAGTCTGATCGGAAACTTTGACCGGCCAAAAGCAATATTGTTTCGCGTTTTGGCCGCGCCACCATTCCAATGGCTTTCCGTCCGATGGGGCGGCANGGGGGGGGGGGGGGGGGCCGTGACGGAGCTGAACAGGTTTAGCCCGTTACAACATGAGTTGTGTTAAGATGAAGAATGGTAGGAAGGAGTGGTTAAATAAAATAGAGTCAAAGAGGTGAGTGCCTTCTCACCATTACTATTTGTAATGATAATATAAATGGAAAAAAGAATACAGGAAAACTCGGGAAGGAAAGAATGAAAGCCATGATGTTTGCTGATGACATGGAGGTATGGGAATAAAAGGAGTAAGTAGAGGAATAAAATGAGGTGAAATAGTGTGGAGTGAAATCTAGCATAGCAAAGTGTGAAGTGATGGTAATGACAAAGAAGAGGGTAAGGCCTAGTAAAACTATATATTTGGATGAAGTAGAGCTAAAATTAGAATGGAGCATATAACATTTTGGAAGCATGATTGAGGTGAGATATGGAAGTAGAGAGGATATAATGAGAAGAAGACAGCAGGGTGAATTATTCTTTAAGTGTGTAAAATATCATCTATGGAGAAGAGAAGTGCCCTTTAAGTGTAAGGAAGTGTTGTACAGGGTATACTTTGTACCAATGATAACATATGAAGAGGAAATATGGACAGTGGATGTAAGAGAGGCTAGAAAATTGTAGGCCGTGAGATTTAAGTTTTGTGGTCAATGCTAGCTGTCACGAGGAGAAAAGAGATTAGGAATGAAGTTGTCTGGTAAAGTGAGGGGTATATAAAGTACATGAAATAGTAGAGGAAGCAAGACTGATATAATATGGGCATGTAATGAGTATGGAGATTAAGAGGATTCAAAAGAAAATTATGGAAATAAAATGTGTAGAGAAAAGACCTCAAGGGTGGCCAATAAAGTGATGGGAGGAGTAGATAAAATAAAGTGTAACAGTGAGAGTATAATAATGGAAAGAATTGAAGGAGTAAGGATGGTGGAAATATAGTGGAAGATGAAGGCATTTCACTAAACTGAACCGGTCACCGGTTGAAAACAGTTGATGATGATATGATGATGATTGTGATGATTATGACTATTTAACACAATAATAAAACCTAGCACCTATTTAGTTTTATCTCATATTACAATGCAATTAAATCCTCACTCACCATTATTACACAATAAATACTTTTACTTTAAATTTAAAAAGGAAGATTCTGTATTAAAATTGTGTGATCTTCATTTCAGACGAATACCCTATAATGTTAAATCTAGAAATATGATTATTACAAGGGTAAAACCCTCCGATTGCACTCAGTAAGAAATCAAACACTGATCTGATTAATAATTAGAGTAAGTGCGATGTGAGTTCAATGCCTCAGACCTTTTGTCCTCTGGTATGAATAATAGCCTGTTATAAATAGTGTCAAATATAACAGTATTATATAACGAAAGTGTTAGACAATACCCAATAGTTTTTCTACAAAATATTAGTAATTTCCTTTTGACCCCTTATTCAAGATGTTAAGAAAATAAATCTATATTGTAGGTATTCATCTCGATCGTGATTCAAGTAAGATTATTTTAATAGTTGTAAATGCCTAACACTCAAAGTCTCGACAGACTCAGCCACGGGTGAGCCCTTTTCTGTTATTTTATAGACGACCTTACATTCAAAGTACCGCATGGTCCATCAAGACGCTTGACTTTCAGCCGGAGAGATGTGAAAACACTTTAGTTGTCACATCCAAGATATACAGTGCCGTAACAAAACACTCGCGACGACAATTTATTCACAGTAATTTAAATGAAGTAGGGCCTTAACTGTTTCTTAAGACTTTAAGAGCAAAGGGATCACCTTAGAGGCTCATTTCGCAACCAGTTTTTAAAACCTTGTTCATACACGAATATTGCAAGAAGAGAACCGAACAAGTCACGGGGTTTTCAAACGATGAACTTAATTGCTTTGTTTATACTTGAACGGTTATTTCATAGTGCAATTTATTTTGAGAATTACTACACTTAATGTCAGTACGGTTACCATCCATAGTATTAAGATCACATCTCTATTCTAGTAGTAGTATGTGTTGCATGCAAAAGAAGAGATAAAGAAAGAAAACACAAACAAATGACCGAAGATTTTTACTTTAATTATTTAAACATATACCTTAGCACGGCGTTTGTATAAAGAAATTTAAATAAAATCTGAGATCTATTGTTTAAATAAGTATGATTTTTTATATAAAAATATCTACATTTAAGTGAATCAAATTTCTTTTGTTCATGATTTTTTAGAACTGTTGGTTTTTGTAGAGATTAAAATTAATAAGATTTGAAGTTTATAAATTTCTCAACTAAATAACATTTATTAAGGATAATTTTAATTCGTGAAAATGTTTGATAGCTATTTAAAGTTAATAAGAATTAATCTTGCAGCCTTATTAAAATAAAATAGTTATTTTAAAGAAGTAGCAAAGAGTATAAGCTATACTTTATTATGATAATAATTACCCACTACTTTCAAATAAGTATACATTGATATTATTGAATTTTTGTAAAGTTTATTAAAGTAAGTAGTAAATAATTCTTAATGAAACTAGATTTTTCAACACAACGCCTATCAATTTTTTGAAGCCAAGAAAATGTATATTACTAACAAACAATGTTTAATTCAAAGAACATATACTATTGACAAGCATTTACGATTTTATACAATCTAAATAGTTAAGCGGAAAAAATACAAATAATGAAAGCATAATAAAATATAGGAAAATAAATAACGCGATGTAAACTGAGAGTAAATAATGTAAACTATGTATGTACTATATCACTAGGCAAAGTCGTTTGAAATAGATGTATAATTATTTAAAATTTGAATTTAATTTTACATCATGGAAACAAACCATCCTCTAATTATTGGTTTTAATTGAAAAATAGGGGAGTATGAAGATTCTAAACTTTTACTTGGCTTCAAAACAAATATAAGCTTCAACTTCATGTCAAAAATATTTCCTCCCAAGACAAATATATTCCGTTCACGATAGGTTTTTACCTGGATGACAGTTCCAAAATCATATGTATAGGTTTTGGGTTGCCAACACTTGTAAAATATCATAGTTTTGTTATAAATGTAAAGCCGCCGTTCAGCTGTTGCCCGACTCAGAGCTACCAACTTGACAGATACGCCAAGCTAGGATGTCTGCGACAGGGCTGATTTGTTGTTTGAGTACCGAGTCATTGTCATGACTCTTAACCTCGTGAATGAACTTATATACCAGATGAAATGAAACAGATGAAATGAGCCTGAAGAATACTACAGGTGTGTGATTTTGTAGCCCGACTCAGGACCGTACTGACTTGACTGTAATGCCAAACCAGGCTGCCTGCGACAGAGCTATATTTGTGTTATAGAATAGAGTCACTTTCGTGACTCCTGAACTCGTGAATGATTATTAATACCTTGTATATGCATACACTTGATTAATTATTTACACTGTGAGGTGAAATTGGTGAAACTGAATGATTGCGCTAGGTCTCGGGATTTGGGGAGGATTTTCTTGACTGGGATGTGGGAAGGTGTGCATAAGGTTTGATAATGAGATGTGGATTTTCTATGAGTCGATTTCCGGGAAGAGGATCGAAAGGTCTAGCTTGACTGTGGGGAATAGGTTTGACGCGGTTGGTTACATATCCATTCCCCATCTGGGGCCAACAGTGGCGCCAGCGTTATTCTCTGGCTAGAAGGTTGACCTAGTCGGTTATCCCAGTGGAGTCTGGCGGTGACAAGGGTATTAAAGAGTTGCTTGTTTGGGTAGGATTTTCTTTTCTTGGGATTAGGAGTGAGGTGGATACATTTCCATTCACCATCTGGGGCCGCCCCCGGCGCCAGCGTTATTATCTGGCTATAAATGCAAATATCTTTGATTACCTATTATATAATACATTAAAAATAACGTAAACTTAAGTTTTCTCATACTGTTTCATTTTTTTAATTTTTTTCTTTTTATCCAAATTGAAACAATATTTTAAACATAATTAAAAGTACTTATTTTTCAATTAGGCACGTTATTGATTATGTTTAATATAGTGCACACATCAATACCTTTTAATACAGGCATCATATTTACTTGGAAAAGAGAAAATTGTAATTTTTTTTACATACAATAACTGATTTTATGATTATTTTATTGTATTTTGAAATATTTAACAAAATAAAATATTTTCATCAACTGCGTGTCTGCATCATTGTATAAAACTTGTTTACCGTTATGATCAATCATATGGTATAAATTCGTCAGTCGCCATTTTGAAGCTATGTTCGTTAGAAGTTTTTGTGAAGGTGGTGTGAATATTTTTTTAAGTATAATAAAACTATATATAAACTTATTGTCCGACCTCAAATAACTATATAAATAATATTGGCCTAAATTACTGTGGTTAACTATCACATTAATACATTACCATCTGTTTTCATTACAGTCATCCAAAGTGATAGATGTCAGCTGTTGGCGTAGTGATATATAAGGGATTACTTCTTGTAACATCTCGAGCTATCATCCAGATAAACTTAGCAAGTGAATGACTTATATCAAACTTTACCAATAAAAATATTGGCATTCTTGAGCTATTGACTATTTTACAAATCAATATATTGTGGTATTTTATAAAATAGCAATATAAAAACTTTCTTCCTATATCTATATTACTAGTTCTAGAATACTTTCAGTGTCTTCTAAATATGTTTACATAACAGTATTAGTTAACATCAAGACGTATAAAAATTGTGCTCTTTGTTGGGCGCCACTCCTAGGATCTAGGAGAAATAAATTATAATAAAAATATAAAAACATTTACCTCGGCTAATTCAGACAGTGGCACAACGACTCTCAATACTCGAGACAACTGGGGAAACTTAAAACTAAAACATGAACAATTTAACAACAAAAAAATGTATTATTGGAACAAAATGTAGTAATTTAGACTACAATAAAAAAATGTATAAAATATACAATTGTTGGAAATTTTGTGGATTTATTATTGTTTCCTTTATTTTACCACATCCCAATCCTACCCATGGAATTCAGGATAGTTATAATTCTAATTTAACAAAGTATAAAATAGTATTGTTGAATCAAAATGAAGAGAGAAAAATAATCATACAATTAGACTAATATTTAGACATAAAATGATATGTTAATTAATTATCTGAATTAGATAGTCTTTCTGAAAGTTCTTACATGAATTCTAATTTTTGATAAATGAAAAGAAAAATATGAATTTAAAGTTGAAGAGTTGGCTTGACCTCACCCATGAATTAGCCCATGCTGAAACACCAACTTCAGAAATTAGTTTCAGTTTAGTAATGCTAATTCTTCCCCCATTTAAATAAAAATAAAAAGTATATTTCTTGCACATACACTTAGCTTTCTATTTTGCTACTCACACTTTAATTTACAACCATTAATTCACTTTAAAAATAAATTGAATTAAGAGCTCCACATATTTGGCTCCATGTTAGACCAAAACCAAGGAAGAAGACCCAGTCTTCTCCAGAAAGTCTTCCAAAATAAAATTTAAAAATGTTCTATTCTTTACTTCCCAATCCAAAGAGAAAACTAATATATAAAAACAAAAGATAAACTGTTGGCTATGGACTAGGGATAAAAATCAAATACAATGCAAGTTTAATATAAATATTGAAATATATCCCAATGAATGTGAACAAAGTTTTCTTAAAGAGTTAAATGTTTATTTATATCTGTAAGAATTGAAAATCGCTCTAGTTTTGAGTAATTTACCTATAGCGTTGTATCCTCTTTTTTCTTCTTTTACATTCACGAGACTCACTTGTTTGACAGATCTGCGCATGCGTTGAAATCAATCATGGCTGACGTTCATTATAAATAAGTCAACAAACTTCTTAAAAGTATAATTAATATGTTTAAATAAAAGGTAAGTGTTCTTTCTTAAATCAAAATTCCCTATTTAAATTATTTAAAACAATGTTATACCTTGTTCCTTCCGTCCTTTTATTTTATTGAATGGATGTAAATAGTGTTATTAGTCAAGCCGGCGACACAGCGGCCGAACTTTTAAGTCCTTAATTTCACACGAAAATATATTGGAAATTATTCATAAAAATTAGAAAAATATAGAGAAATACATGGTAAGGTGTCAAATAACGTCACATTATATCTGGAACAAATCATAAGTAATTGAATTGTAAGTTGTAATACTTGCTCGATTTATCAAAATAAAACAAAATATAACAAACATTTGAGAAATAAAACATTTGGCAACTAATTTTAGTTTATAAGTCTATATGAATAATCACAATGTATTTCTTCATGTCTGAAGATGGGGATAGTGGGGTTTTATCCCAGTCAGATGCACTTAAAGTGATTTTTCCTAAATTCTTACTTGCCTTCCACGCAAATTCTAGCATACATTCTCAATTTCAACCTTCCTAATCTATCACACATTAGTGTACTTAGTAAATAGACTTTTTACGCGGACAAGTGATGCAATTTTTTTTAAATTAAATATATCATATGCTGAGTTGGTGTATTAATTTAATGTAATATTTATGAACGATGATTAAACAATTTAAAAACAAATAAAAATAGATTGAAAGTTAAAACATTTAAAAAATTACAAAATTTAATCACGAATATTAAATGGCAAGTAAATCAATGTTTCAGAAACTTAAATGTTTCTTAGAAATATCTAATTTTAATACTGTGATACGATTTTTATAAATTAACTGTGTACTAAAATAACCAAAAATGTATGTGATTCAATGGAAAATGAACATTTTTAAAAAAAATATCAAAGCCTTATTGCTTTCGTTTCCAAACGAATCCATACTAAGTTTTCTTAATATCTGATAAAATGTGGTATTTAAAGAAAAACCTATTTTATCCCTAAGTTTTATGTAAACTAGCTTATTTGCATAGCATATATTTAAAAAAAAATTATAAGTGTTTCTCAAGTTTGAATATAATTTAAAATATGACTTTTTTTTAAAAGTTCGTATTGTCTCAACGCACAAAATTTGAATATTTATCAGATCTAAGAAATTAGAGATTTGAGTATAGTAAGTCATTAACTAAAACAGTCAGAAATTACTAGTATTCAAACACAGGTATTGTTCTGAACCTTTCTCTAGTTCTTAAATTGGTTTTAAACTTGCTTCGGTGGTCTCACAGATTGAGGCATCACTCTCACAATTTAATGTATCGTGATTACCGATAATGGGAGATTGGGGTTAGAGGCATGGTCTGGTGTTGAGGGTATTTTTTTAATAAGGATTTCTTAAATGTATTCCACTCTACATCAACATAAAATCGGGTACATTTCCTATAAATTCAACCTTATCCTTCAATTAAGTAATTGTAATTAAATACTCTTATAACCCAAACTGACTGGAAGATGGGGTGTAATATCAAATTGTGACTTTATAAGTTTTTTGTTTGTTTTTTTAGCACCACGTCTTACTACACAAATGCACTAATTAAGTTTATATTTTTAGTAATGAGGAACGTTGAATTTAGTAGAAGTGTATCAGTACTAAATAGTAACTGTCTTTTGCAGATGTAATGGAAGTAAAGGTTTAAGTTAAGAGTAGCTTAGGAAGAAGGAAGATACAAATATTGTTTGACTTGAATGAAATAAGAAAATGTTGGGAGCTGAAGGAGGAGGCAAAGGACAGGGCGAATATGTGATCTAAGTTCACTGACCAAAGGAATCAACTTGTCGTGAGACAGAAAACCTAATAATAATAAACCCGCATTTTCGTGGAGGAAGGATGAGAATACATATTGAAAAAACAACAACTAGGTACATCCAATCGGGGCTCGAACAACAATCCTCCGTCATCGGCAGTGCAGTTTATTGCATGTGTGATGCCTTACGCCATTCAACCATCAAAACAGGATTTAAATAAATTATTTTATTATGGTCCTGCATATGAACTAAATAGATTTAATGTTGTTTACTAGTTTGTCAATCAAGCTCAGAAACACAAAGTTCAAATAAAAACGCGTTGGCCAAATTGCCCTTCTCTTGACGTATTTAGAATGTATCATGAGGTCGATGAAATTACTGGTGCGGGTCATGTTTAATGATGATACGATAGTGCTCGTCCCGAGGTTAGTAGCTGGAAGTAGATTGAGGCCCCAACCCGACCAATCAGAGCAGGGAAGCTAGATAACGAGTAGATATTAATTAGTCTACTTCACCACCCAACACACGTCACACAGCTTAATGAGGATCACAGTCCCAAAATTAACCTGGCCTCCTGTGCGCCGGCTCGGGGTCGAATTTCTGGCTTAACAGGTCGCCGTTTACGATAAAGGTGAGGGGGGTGAACGTACTTATAATTTAAAGGTCTTCACTTTCTCTAGTTTTGGTCAGATAGAAAATTGTAAACATTTTTACGAGATCAAATAAAATAACTCTTACTCAATGATGACCGGTTGGCTTTTTCGAAGAACATTATTTTCTCGTGTGTGAATCTATTTATTTTTTATTTAATTTGTGAGATTCTAATTGTTTTTATGAACCATTTGAAAATACCACCACGCAGATGATAGACTATTACTTTTCTAAAACTGACACTACGCCCAGGCTACAAATTGTTAATTCATTATTATTAAAGAGGAAACCTATATTTTACCGATTAAATATTTCTCCACTATGCCGGGAATTAAACCTGGGGTAATTATTTCAATACACAAATTATCCACCAGCTGATATAAGGTGTGGAACCTTAGGCCAACTTAACTTAAAGAGACTGTACTTTATAAATTGCTACCTTCCTTTTAGTATTAAAGTTTAGCTTTAAAGCCTAGACAATTATTTCACAACCTTATTATGTTTGCGGTTAATAAAATGGTTAGTGATGAAGTAAAAATAGTTTTTTTTATAACAGTACAGTCAAGCAGAACTGTCCTCGGCAACAAATCACGAGCCAATCCTGATTTCTAAGATTGAGGAAATTAAGTAAAATCAATCAATATATTTAATACGAGATCATTCGAAAATTTATAAGTGATATTATTATTGATATTTTAGAAAAAGGAAAATAACTAGTTGTATTAGTACTAGAACTAAAAAAGTTTTAAATTTAAAATATATTAGGTACACTCCGTTCAAGCTTAAAATAGGACGTATTGCACTATTTACATATTATCTTATAAGATGGGTCGTAGTTGAGTAATGCACAGTTGGCTTGCTACATTTCTGGACAATTGAAGAGTTTATTAACAATATCCTACAAAGTATCATAACTGAAAATTCTAATCAAAGTATTTTAAAAATGGTGTGATTAAATATTTATAAAAAGAGTAGTCTCTATATATAATAGTAAATGATAAATTTATATAAAAAAAGTAGTTAATTAATAGTTACCAAAACAGTGTTGGTAAAACTATTGATAATAAAAAGGGATATTCATAGAAAATTTTAAAAAATATAATAACTCCACCTAGATAAATATAAATACAATAATTTCGTCAAACAAATATATTTTATACTATGGTAATTTAATAAAAGCTGCACGTGATGGTTTGTGTGGAAACTAAAAATCTTATATAATTATATTAATTTGTACATATATTTAATTATATAGGAGCTTACGTTGGTAAACTCTAGCATTGATTACGAAAAATTATACATTATGCCTGACTTAGGGTAACTCTTGTACTGGGTAGTATTAAAGAGTATTTCAAATTTTCCCGCTCGGGTGAATTATATATTCGGCATCCTCATTCCTCCCTTCTCAGAGAAACAGAGGTCCACAAAGAATTAAATTTGTACACAAGTACAAAACAAATAACTAACCTTAAGGCTATTAGACCCGTGTAAAACATAAAATAGCATAACAAATAATTATCCTGTAGACTACATTTATAATATTTACTCAATATAAAAATAATGAAAAATTGTTAAGGGTTGAGTTATCTTGTGGTTGAGTGTGTGTTTCTTTCTCAGTGATCTTCGTCTTGGTTCTCAGCCCACTTGTTTTTGCATGCCTGATTATGAGATGGGAGGACTGATAGAGGTGGCGAGGCCAGGTTTACTGGGTGCTAGGGTGAGTGTGTGGAGTATTTCTGTCATCGTCCGAGGACAAGGAGTCTTGTCTGAGGATGACTGCGAGATCCCAAGTAAGATGATCTCTGGGAATCAAGGTGGAGGAGATGTCTGGTAGTCAGAAGGATGGTTGGAGAGGGGGGATGAGGATTTGGTGTAGCGAAGACTTGGGCCAGTTGAGGTAATGTGTCGAGGGGGAAGCGGAAATTTGTTTATGAGTAGCTGATATCAAAAGTATGTGAATTATGTTTATGTAGTTTTGTTTCTTTGATATATCTAAACCATCTATTTTGATCATTGCTACAATGCCACTCCCTAGGAAAACCCCTTTTAGATATCATGAATTTGTGTCTTACATTTGGGTATGATTGGATATTATTTTATAATGTTGCTTGTGAATATGGTTTATTTAGTTTTGTAGATTAGTACTAAAAGCTACCATATAATTTTATTTATTGTGATAGAGCGTTTACTTTCATATAGAGTGTTTCTTTAAAATTACTTTATTTTTGTTACTTTGATATTAATATCTATATAATAACATTTTCAGGTATATTTGCATTTGAATTTTTTGTAAAGTTTTCCTTTTTTTTGGTAATTTAAGTTATATGAATATCAAATAAACTCTTTTTAGAATGTTTGTCTATCTATTTGTTTGTTGCCATTAAACTCAAAATGTATTAATGGTATCAAGACAGAACTACATATTTTGTAATACATATTTTTCAAGGAACGTGGTAAAATATATATATCACTACGCTATCTCATCATCAAGCGAAGAAGTATCGAAAAAACGCAGGTGTAAGCAGCTAGCTCACATCTCAGCTGTTTCTGCGGGTGTTTAAGAAACCACACGATATGAGCTGGAGCAATAGGGTGGATGGGTGAGTTCATTGTTATTCATGAATTTTTGTACAACGCAGTGATCTCGACTAGGTCTCATTCTTATATAGTTTTGAAGTTGTCTAGTGTGTTGATATACAATTTATTTCGAGCGAAGCCGTGCTGAAATTGGGTGTATACCATTACATCGCGTTTTAGGAACAAATACATTGCAGGGAAGTCACGTCACATTTCCCCCGCCTATCTATACACAGCTAACCCTACTCTGACGTAGAACCAATAGGATTGAAGGGGCGTATATATTCAATCACATCGCAAGTCCATTACATCGCGTTTTGGGAAAAAATACATTGCAGGTCCATCACGTCGCATTTCCCCCACCTCTATACCCAGATAACCCTATTATGACGTACAACCAATAGGATTGAAGGGGTGTATATATACAATTACATCGCATACCCATTACATCGCGTTTTTGAACAAATACATTGCAGGTCCAACACGTCGCATTTCTCCACCTCTCTACACACAGCTAACCATATTGGCCAACCCTATTCCAACAAGTTGTGTTACAATATAAACGCAATCCCAACTTGTTGGGGATGTTGGCCAACATCTTGGTGTTGGGCGAGCTGGTCAGAGCCAACAAGTTCTGTTGGGTTGTGTCGGATCATTTGTTAGAGATAATAAACGACCAACCCAACATGTTGGCCGAGTTGGGAGGTTCTGCGTATGCGCTATCAAGTTTAAATGAGTGTCTAACCTTGGTGAAGCATGTGTTTTATTTTCAGATTAGTTTAACTTTTAAAATCGGGGCTAGCATAATTTTGGGATCATGGAATGGATCAAGGCTAATACAGTTAAACTAATTGATTTAAATTTGAAAATGGAAAAATTACACCTGGACACGGGAATCGAACCCACGACCCGTGCTCAGGTGTCATTTTTCATTTTTCAGAATCGATGGAGATGGAGAATTCCTCATTAAAAAGAATAAATAATAATTGCTTTGGCTACTAGATTTTTTAATTGATTTATATCAAAAGTATTTGGTTCTTTGTGATGTTTCATGTGTACAAAGCTCTCAACTCCACTTTAAAAATGTATGTAGCTCATAATTACCATATACACACCTTCAATTTGACGTCTAGCAAAAAAAAAAAACTTGGAACGCCCTAACATTTCTTAAGTTTTGGTTCTTCTGCAAGAGTACACTTCCTGTCATCACAATAAATTAAGAAACGGCAAGTAATACGTCATTATACATGTCTATAAATGTGTAGACTGATTAAAAAAGGTAGAGGAACCAGTATGTTGGTCTAACAAGTTGGCTAGAATAAACACAGCTTACTTTTCCACATGTCTTGTCTTCCAACATGTTGGATCCAACTTATTACATAATAAACAAGGCTTTACTCTCACTATGAAGGTAGGTTTGGTTGAAAGGATTAGGTGCCGACTCCCCTTGTCGGCAAAGTTGATTAGGTTGGACACCCATTCAACTCGATAGCGCAGAACCTCCCAACTTGGCCAACATATTGGGTTGGTCGTTTATTATCTCTAACAAATGATCCAACTCAACCCAACACAATTTGTTGGCTCTGACCAGCTCGCCCAACACCAACATGTTGGCCAACATCCCCAACAAGTTGGAAGTGCGTTTATATTGTAACACAACTGATTGGGATCGTGTTGGCCAATATGGCTAGCTGTGTGTAGAGAGGTGGAGAATAGTGACGTATTGGACCTGCAATGTATTTGTTCAAAAACGCGATGTAATGAGCATGCGATGTAATTGTATATATACTCCCCTTCAAACCTATTGGTTGTACATCAGAGTAGGGCTAGCTGTGTATATATAGGTGGGGGAAATGCGACGTGATGGACCTGCAATGTATTTGTTCCTAAAACGCGATGTAAAGGACATGCGATGTAATGGTGGACACCCGCTGAAATCCTAGTAAATAATAAAAGTACAGGTTTTAAAGCTTTATCCTTGGTAGCTTGAGTTCAACTATATGTGCAATTTGGGCTATTATTTTCCAAACACTATACATATACTGTGATTATCTGTGATTCTTAACCCACTTCATTCCTATTGAGCTATTAGCACATAAATGTTCAAATACTAATTTAATCAAATAAAAACTATTGATTTATCAAACTATATAATCTAAAAGTAATTGGAGCTTAAGAGGTTTAAGTTTTAGGGAATACGCATTTAATAACATGTGAAATATATAAAGGAAGCTATTTTGAAGCCACACCAACAATCATAAGATTTAATAAAAATTGAACCCAAGCCTTTATAATAAATTTCAGAACCATTTCAGTAAGAAAATTTAGAAATGATGTTATCATTAAGAGTTTTATAGCCAAGACATACTATAACAAAACGAAGATTGATATTAATCTTACTTTATGTCGTTAAATAAGTTTCTTAGCCACCTGTATGTTTATCCTTCTCATTTAAAGTAAGTTACATTCTTAATTAATGCAAACTTTCTAGAAACTTCCTCTAGACGATAAAGTAGACTAATATGAAATTAGCATCGAGACAGAATTTACTTACTGACGTCTTGCTATGCGTTTGATTAAAAATAATAATAAGAGAGGAGATTAAAACACCGTATTGTACAACTGGAAATAACCACGCCATCTTGTCCCGCACGCGATCCACAAGGGACAGTTGTTTCTTGTAAAGAGAGAACACATTTTAAAAATAGTTTAGTGGCACGATAAAATGAGAAGTGGGGACATTACAGTTAGAGTTAATATTTATAGCTTAATTATGGTTTACGCTTATTTAATTGGTCCTATAAACACATTTTCTCACTAACTCTCTAATGTATTAACATTCTCTGCAATGTATTTCCAGATATGTTCTAGAATACTAAATGCTGATATTCAGAGCTTTATCCACAGTCGTAAAGAAAAATTAGTTAACATTAATTAAATGTAATGCTGAGTATATTCCAAGTGTATAGTCCAGATGGGTAGTAGGACGTGGTACAAAAACATTAAAACTTGAATTTAAGAGGAGAATACAATTTATTCTAAGAGGATATTATTTTTATCAAAATAGTATTTAGCTATCAGTCTAATATGTAAAGCCAATAGTTTTATAACAAGATACATAAACTAAAAATATGTTTAACACATAAACACAAATTATTTAATTTTAAAATACTCTTGATACAACTTCAAAATTGACCAAATTCTACACTATTTTGATGCCATAAATTTGAAACTGTTAAGAAATTTTGATAAAAATGAGTTCGTACCTGTGAATAACTAAGTGATGTGAAAAATAATGATACATAATTTATTTATAATTTTACTGTAAGTTATATAAAATATATATCTATGTTAATATATTTAATGTAGGGCCCAATAAAGATGAATCAATATTTTCCATAAACTTAGAATATAATTTATTTACAAGCTTAAAAATTTGGTGCTATGTTTTTTTTAGCTTTAGGCAATATAAATAAATTAGTAATTAGAAATTAATCGATGAGTATTATTTAAACTCATCTTGATTTGATACATAATATCCATGGTTATAAATATATATACATAAAGTACTCGCAAAAACATAGTTGCTTATTAAATTACTTAAATTGTGTTTCTTGTCATGGTTCAAATGTTTGACTAGTTCATGTACTATATTTGCAGACATACATTTTACAAATGCAAAACCTATTAAATCTACACATTAAGATATAGCTTAAATATGCCTATTTATAAACCGACAAAAACGCCCTTCCATTATAGCTTACTATTCATTTTATGCTTATCTTGACATTGATAAATTAAAATAACTGTATTTATTTTTAAAATATTCATTTAAAAGCGTGTACCATATTTAGAACTATTTTTTTTCACCACGTGCTTACTACCTCTTTTGGCGTGGAGCATAAACAATGATTTTGAAACCCGTGCGATTTTTGTGATGAAAGAAAACCACTTAAGCAGCTATTTTCAGAAAACCTCAAAATCATGAAAAAACATGTTGGCAGCCTGATAATCTGTTCATTTTTATGTGAACTCTCTTTGAAGTTGTTACATTTATTTTTTTACATGTTTGATGCTGAGAAATCAATATTTGTGTATTTTGGGTGGATTAAAACATTAAAATGATTTTACAACCAACCACTATAAGTATATCATACTAATATTATAAAGAGGAAAGGTTTGATTTTTTGTTTGTTTGTTTGTTTGTAATGAATAGGCTCCGAAA